>VZTO01016469.1:1715-44245 GCA_013400615.1 Syrrhaptes paradoxus | reverse complement strand
CACTCAAAACTGCATCAGAGTTCCATTAAAATAGATGAATGGCTATGGTATGATTTTGTAACTTAATAAATGAAACATAACACTACATACTCATTGATTGCTGTTTCAGTGTGTAAGGTGTAAGATAGCAACATGTTTTATAACTCCTTCCCCTACAGAGATGCATTTAACATCTTTAGAATCATTGCTTAATTTACAGTTTGATCTTCCCAGTGGCATGTATAACAAGTTAAATATCAGTAGAGTGCATTTAATAAACACTAATTTGTATTAATCTTACTGTAGACTGTATATGTCATGTAGGGAACTTGCATGTGGTATAGTAGAAAGGGAATATATTCGCAAATTTGTTCTGAATTTACCAACTACATTTCAGCATCTATATTTTTTGCAACATTTACTAGATAGCATTTACATGAATTCTTATGATTATACAGACTAAAAAAAGAATCAAATAGATAAGCAATTTACAGAATGGAAGAATGTTACCTTTTTCTGTTCTTGATCTAATTACAATTGCAGTCTAAACTCTAAACTGGTTTAGATAGAGGATATTTCTTACAAAAGACCTAATTCTGCACTGCTCTTCCAGTAAAAAGTGAATAGAAAATTGGTAATATTATTTGGAAGAATTTTATTTTCCTTTAATCCAATGGAGCATATATAATGGAGGACAACCATGAATTGAGCTATATCTGTTTGTATCACGTCCACTGCAAGAGAGCTCAAGCTGGTTAACTGAAGGGGGCTGCTAGCCCTATGCTAAAAGTGTAATGAAGAATCGTAATGGCACTAAAAGACAACCGCTTCTAGTGAAGAGAAATAGTCGTTAGCAGTACCTGTGGGTGTGGAGAATTTTTATTGCAACCACCAGTGCAAACCTCAGGACCAGAAGAGGAAGGCTGCAGTGCCTTCGCAAAACACGTAGGACTAGGTTCTGTCGATTATTCCAAAACACCCTTGCACTTTTAATTGCACGACGCTTGTTTTACAATCAATGGAAACAAATCTGTTTGTTCTAAACCCAGTGTCAGGTTGGTAAGAGCAGACTGCAGTGGAAAAAAGCAATCAGATTAGACATACAGATTCAAAATGTGATTGCTATAACCCTGTTCAGTGGATAAGTTAAAAAAAGAGACAAAATTGTTATGGGGGAAGTGACAAGAATGTGGTGATAAAACCTGCAGGAGTTCTATTGAAAGCCACACAGAAAGGCCCACTGGGTTAAGCAGAAAGATCTGGATTTCAGTGTGCTTGGAGTCACGCTGAACAATTATTATCTACTTTTACAAATAGATCAAAGTTGTGTTATTAGGATACTTAGGCTCAGAAGCTTATGTTTGGCTATAAAACTTAGGTTGCCTTTTCAAAAGGGACTTGATTTCTACCAGCCACTCCTCCACACACGCGCCAGGGGAAAAGGGAGTAATTTCCGTTTGATGGGAGCTGGTTATCTCTATGAAATGAGTTCGGTTCATTGTTGGGTATATTGTGGCAGGCATTTACATGTTTGTAACAGTCACTGGAAATGACACCGAGGAGGAACGTTCCTGCTGGCATTGCCATCCAAGAGGCTGAAAATCAGACGGGCACTGACAGTAAACAGGCCTGCCACTCAGAAAGAAATCGTCCCAGTCAGGATGGAGGCAGAGTAGGGAGATTGCAGGTAAGGTGAGTCTGTGGGCTCCATTTGGGACAGTATGTTCTGTGCAAAATAACTGCATGGAAAAAAGNAAAAAAAAAAAAAAAGTAGGTGTCCCTGTCTCCTTTTATTTTCCACTCAATTTGAACTTCTGGAGACACCTGCTGCCATTCTATTGCTAGCTCAGAATTCATTAGAAAACAAGTTTCACCTGTGACATTCTCAGATGTGAAATCTTTGCTCAGATTTTGAACCACATTGCTCTCAAGAAAGGGCAGTGGCTACATGCAAATACCAGGAGAGATGGTTGACAGGATTGATCATGTGGGGTCAAATGCTAAAAAGGTATGTACGAATGTGATTGTGTTTCTTGAAAAATTGTCAATAGAGTGTCTCTGATATCTGATGTGGTGACATTCCCTGTTTCTGCATTTTGACATTTTTCTGCATATGCCTCAGGCTGTTAACATGCAGAAGTTATCTAATTTATTTTATTTATTGGACAGGGTTCAGGCACTTTGTAAATTATGGACTGAATTTTCAGTGAATCAAAATATTTAGGTTGCTTGTGAGGTTCAGTCCTTGGCATCGTGTCACTAATTACTTTTACACAACTCTGAAATAATGACAAAAGGAAAATGCATCAACAAAGAAAGAGAAATTAAACTTTGTAAAACAAAACAAAAGCCACATCAGAAATAGAAAGTGTTATTTAAGGGGAAAAGCGGGTGACCAGTGTGCAGTCTGGATTCAGTACAATGTTACATGGCAAGAGAAGAGACACTCAGCTTTGGATCTTCTCCAGGCAGAGGAAAATTTGACATAAATTTTCTTTGATAAACATTCCTGAGAAACTTCTTTGTGTTTTCATCTTAATGAATATTTGTCTCAATCCAGTGGTGTATCTTTTTTTTTCTTTTTGTTGGCTGTGTTGTTTTTATATCTCCTTTCTGGGTTTTTTTTTATATTCTGAATATACCTTAATGGCAACTGTTGAAGATCTGTCCTGCTTACAAGCTGATTGGTAGTAGAATGTAGTCAACCCTGTACCTGGATTGTACAGGCTCTTGAAGGGTGCCCCCAGATACTCTCATTTTCTCATGCTTCAGAATACTGTAGCAGTATTTTCTCAGTTTTTCCCCATACAAGGTGCAGAAGCATTCCCAGGGGCCTTCAGCATGCAACCCCAGCAATGTTTCTAGCCTCTAGCTGTCCCATGTAATGAGAAATAAGAAGCAAGAGTTAAGCCTCCATAGAAATAGCAGTAACAAGCCATCGGTCTGTTTTATGCTGTACTTAAGTATTTATTTCTCTATAATAGTGCCTGAATTGGAGTTTGTGTGCTGGAAGTAAGAGTTGAGCTTTTTGCTTCGACAGAACCAAATGGCTTTAGTTTTGCTTTTACTCAAAAGTGGAAAATCACTCAAAACTGCATCAGAGTTCCATTAAAATAGATGAATGGCTATGGTATGCTTTTGTAACTTAATAAATGAAACATAACACTACATACTCATTGATTGCTGTTTCAGTGTGTAAGGTGTAAGATAGCAACATGTTTTATAACTCCTTCCCCTACAGAGATGCATTTAACATCTTTAGAATCATTGCTTAATTTACAGTTTGATCTTCCCAGTGGCATGTATAACAAGTTAAATATCAGTAGAGTGCATTTAATAAACACTAATTTGTATTAATCTTACTGTAGACTGTATATGTCATGTAGGGAACTTGCATGTGGTATAGTAGAAAGGGAATATATTCGCAAATTTGTTCTGAATTTACCAACTACATTTCAGCATCTATATTTTTTGCAACATTTACTAGATAGCATTTACATGAATTCTTATGATTATACAGACTAAAAAAAGAATCAAATAGATAAGCAATTTACAGAATGGAAGAATGTTACCTTTTTCTGTTCTTGATCTAATTACAATTGCAGTCTAAACTCTAAACTGGTTTAGATAGAGGATATTTCTTACAAAAGACCTAATTCTGCACTGCTCTTCCAGTAAAAAGTGAATAGAAAATTGGTAATATTATTTGGAAGAATTTTATTTTCCTTTAATCCAATGGAGCATATATAATGGAGGACAACCATGAATTGAGCTATATCTGTTTGTATCACGTCCACTGCAAGAGAGCTCAAGCTGGTTAACTGAAGGGGGCTGCTAGCCCTATGCTAAAAGTGTAATGAAGAATCGTAATGGCACTAAAAGACAACCGCTTCTAGTGAAGAGAAATAGTCGTTAGCAGTACCTGTGGGTGTGGAGAATTTTTATTGCAACCACCAGTGCAAACCTCAGGACCAGAAGAGGAAGGCTGCAGTGCCTTCGCAAAACACGTAGGACTAGGTTCTGTCGATTATTCCAAAACACCCTTGCACTTTTAATTGCACGACGCTTGTTTTACAATCAATGGAAACAAATCTGTTTGTTCTAAACCCAGTGTCAGGTTGGTAAGAGCAGACTGCAGTGGAAAAAAGCAATCAGATTAGACATACAGATTCAAAATGTGATTGCTATAACCCTGTTCAGTGGATAAGTTAAAAAAAGAGACAAAATTGTTATGGGGGAAGTGACAAGAATGTGGTGATAAAACCTGCAGGAGTTCTATTGAAAGCCACACAGAAAGGCCCACTGGGTTAAGCAGAAAGATCTGGATTTCAGTGTGCTTGGAGTCACGCTGAACAATTACTATCTACTTTTACAAATAGATCAAAGTTGTGTTATTAGGATACTTAGGCTCAGAAGCTTATGTTTGGCTATAAAACTTAGGTTGCCTTTTCAAAAGGGACTTGATTTCTACCAGCCACTCCTCCACACACGCGCCAGGGGAAAAGGGAGTAATTTCCGTTTGATGGGAGCTGGTTATCTCTATGAAATGAGTTCGGTTCATTGTTGGGTATATTGTGGCAGGCATTTACATGTTTGTAACAGTCACTGGAAATGACACCGAGGAGGAACGTTCCTGCTGGCATTGCCATCCAAGAGGCTGAAAATCAGACGGGCACTGACAGTAAACAGGCCTGCCACTCAGAAAGAAATCGTCCCAGTCAGGATGGAGGCAGAGTAGGGAGATTGCAGGTAAGGTGAGTGTGTGGGCTCCATTTGGGACAGTATGTTCTGTGCAAAATAACTGCATGGAAAAAAGAACATAGGAAAAAAAAAAAAAAAGACTTAGAGCAACCGGTTCCTATTTTAGTAACATTTTATGTTCAGAACCTTAATGAGAAACTGTAAATTTGAAATCCAGTTAGCTTCTTAAATCATTTCAAGCACAGTTCCTATCTGTGGTTGTGCTCTCTATTTTTGTGTTATTTTTTTAAACTGTATTTTTTTGTTTGATTTTTTTCTTTCAAGCTGCTTCTGTGCAGACTGAGGCTACTAAGACAGATAGTAAGGGGACCCTGCAGCTAACTGACAGTATAGAGAAATAATAAAACAAGCTGTACCCAAAATAAAGGAAATGGGGGAGGGGAGGAGGGGGGGCAAGGGTGTGCAGCAATAGCACAAGATCAAGAATGTGTCCTCTCAAATTTTTCTTATTTTCACAACTAGAAGTTACTTTACCAAAATATTTATGTAATTCAATTTTAAATGTGTTTGCATATATTATCTTTATTTCTAAAAGGACTACTTATAGTTTAAATCTGTATTAATTTTTAGGTTCCTTTAACCTGACTGATGCAGTGTGGACAGGATCAAAAAGTGATGACCTCCTTTTAAAAAAAGATTAGGAACTTTATTGTAATATTTAGTGACCCTGAGGGAAGCTTGAATTCAAATTTTAGATGAAGGTTCATATTTCTTCTTAAAGGGTAGTGTCAGTTCTCTTTTATAGGGAGGGTTGCAGATGGTAGGCCCCTGCTGAAACTACAAATAAATAGTTGATAAACAAGGGCTTCCCACTTGCAAATGAGATGGTTTTACTTTTCCTTGAAGAAATTCAGTAAATTGAAAAAACTCTAAATAGCACAGAAATTTCAGTCCTCCAGACCGCCTTCTCCTTCTCAGATTTTGCTATATTATATTCAGCATTCAGTTTTGCCAACACTGAACATGCGTGATGTGGCATTTACATTCCTTAAAAAAAAAAAGCATAGATTAGTTATATTTCTAAGAGTTAACTTCTCCTCTTGACACATGTAGTTAATTCCCATTAATGGAAATGGCAGCTAGGCATGCACACTGAAAGGAAAAATCTGTTCCTAAGCATATGATCCAAACTGCATTGTAGCTAAACATTTCCATACTCTGAAGTAAGCACTCCTTATTTGCAAGATATTCCTCATAGTAAATGCATCAACCCCACTCTATTCTCCCTCCGCTCTCTTGTAACCTGTTCCAAAACACCCTTTCTTAGAAATCTGACAGGTTCGTTCTTAATGCTGCAGTTGTTTTGGATGTGTGCCTGAAAAAGAACATCCATTCAGGATCTTTGGAGTTTTGCATATTTTCTGTGAGAATTTTCCAGTAAATCATTCTGTGGAACATCTTACATTTCCTTGGATTTTGTAGGTCTCTATTATTAAAGCCTACAATGGAAACAACAAAACCCGAAAAGCTCATTTTTTTTTCCCACCATTTCCTTTACTTACTGTATTACAGCACCAGCCAAAGGTACTAGGCTGAAGGGCTATCATTTGATTATTTAAAAAAAAAAAACAGTTTAAGGTTTTCCTTCTGCCAATATGCTTGTATAAAGACCTGTGGATTCTGTCTATGTAATATTCCAGAGTTTTTCTAACTTGATCTGGATGGTTAATTGATTCTTTTGGTTCACTTCTTGAACTGGAGAATCATAGTAGCAACAAAAAAATCAGTTAAGCAAAAAAATTCAGATAGGAGTTTATGATTTGAGGTGTTTCCTCTCACGCAAATGAAAAGCAGAGATTGTTTAGTTAAACACAAATTTATCTCGTTTACCTGGACTTGTTTGTTTTGGGCACAAAGGAAGCAAAGCAAGAGAAATGCAGATTCACTGAACTGCTGGGGGGGTGGTGGAGGGAGGTTTCATTTTTCTCATCAGTTGAAGACACTTGAACTCATATCCTGAATTCTCAGTTTGAGAAGAAAATTGAGAGAACTGAATGTCAATCTCTGAGGTTGCAAGTGGGTTTTGCAACTACGACCTGCTTGGTAAAAAGGAGCATCAGGTCTTGCTATTACTAGTCAAAAGTTTCAAGGCAACATAAAACTTCGGATGTTAAAAACTGGGCAGTTGTGTATTACATACATTTTCTTCTTTCTCAGTCAGTGGTTATTTAGCCCAGTCCCTCAGTTTTTCCACTTTCTGATATGATATCAGCCTTTGTGATACATCCTCGCAATTCCTAAAAAGCAAGCCTGAAAGCTGATAGGATATGATTTGTAGAAAGGCTTCAGAGACTACCTCAAACCATTTGTTTAACTTGCTTTTTCTCCCTCTTGCGATTTGAGAAGTTGAACTTACTATGAGAACATTTTTTTCGATAAGGCTATACAATTGACTGTTAGTTTACTGATAATATGATACAGAAATAACAATCAACACAATAGTAACAGTAACTTTTTTTCTCTGTTTTGGACCCAACTCTGTTTCCCCCCACTCAGCTGGGAGAGGGAGCTCCACAGTTGCAGAAAATGTAAAATGAAGGAAACTGGGAAGAAGCAGTAGGTACCTGAAGAGAAAGTGTAATGGGGTAAGAGTAAATGTAAACCAGGGTAAGGGAAAAGAAGGGTTTGTGTCAAAAGCATTCAAGGGAATGATCTTTGTTTCCTTCCTTCCATTTCCTCTCCCCTTCTCAGCTCTCCCTCTTGCTCAGTTATCTTTATTTTTTCCCCTGAACAGTTCTTTGCTTTTCACCCCTTCTTATGTTTCTTTGTACTTCTTCCTAGTTGAGCCAATGTCCTCTTCCATAATTTCTGATGTTGATGGTGATTGCTCCGGTTTATAATCATATTAGCTGAGAGCCAGCACCCAAGGAACCCCATTGTGCTAGGCATAATACCAGCTCAGAGAAGTATGTGATCATTGCTCTGAAGAAGCTCAAATGGGAAATGATATAGGAAGGGGGAAGTACATGTGAACAGACGAGGGAAGGATGTGGCAGAAGGGTAGTTGTGGAGTGGAGCTGAGTTGAAAAAAGGATGAGGTTAGAGAGCTGAGTGGAGCTTATGTGTAGCCAAAATATGATAGTCCTGTTCTGCCAAAACGGTTGAAATTCTTTTGAATAAAAGGTGGTCTTCGTTTTTTTTTTTTCAGCTGGGGCTTCTGAGTGGCTTCTGTCTGCAAACTTCTCCCAAGGCCACGTGTCAGGAAATAGGGGAAGCAGAGCAAGAAGTGGCAGAGAAGGAACAGCATTTTTGGATGGGCACTGGTGCATTGAGGGGAAAATGAAAGACTAAGAAAAGGGACCTGACAAATGTGAATACAGCAAGGAAGTATGTTTTAACCAAATAGTAGATGTAAAAGGGGAAAAAAGCCTTTGTGGGGAAAAAATGAAAACATACATGTTTCAGCAGTGTAAGGACTGTTGTCAACTGTAAGGTGCTTGGGATCTCTATTTCTCATCCTTTTGCTGGATTTGGCTAACTGTGTCAACTCGGGCAGGGTACTAAGCCTCTCTGCATCTCGGTTTCCTTATTTGAGGCCAAATTCTCCTACTAAGTAGCCTCCTACTCCACACAGAGATTTGCTGATTTGAATGGAGCCCCTGTGGAGTAAGATACTTTTCAATACAAATAAAGTTTTGGAATCAGCCCTAATTATATTTATTACCTGCAGAGGAGTAATGTGAGACTTAACATGGTTTGAGACCCTCAGATGAAAGAGAAACTATTTGGAATTGTTCTTTTTAATCATCTGCTGCCTTTCCAGTGTCTACTTCATAGCTGTCCTAAAAGGGCTAACTACTAAATAACAAATGAGAAATCCCTGTACATATTAACTAGGTTTGTCAGACTCCTATGAATGGACCTCTGTGGAAAATATTATTTGCTAGGGGCTACTGAAGGAAGTCAGTTTACCCTGCCCCACAGTGAGGAGCCATTAGATCTACCTCATGCCAGAAGTTGACAGATTGTATGCGACTCGGCTCCAAGCGCTGTGGCGGTATAAGGCAGGCTGGAGACAGACTTTGCAGATCCTCTCTTGTAAACTGCAATGAGGGCGTATTTGTAAACTTGGCTTTGGTGTTGTGTTTCGTGAATGGTCTTGAGGATGATGTGTGTAACTTACAGGTGAGTTTGCTACTTGGGGTTTAAATGATCATCCCAGACTTCTAGCTGATGTTGCCTTTCTGCCAATAGTGGACTGACTGGCCTCTGTGTGAGCCTGCTGGTTTATAACATATGCATTGAGGGGCAAAAGGAGCCAATTAAACAGGGGAGCCGTTGCATATTAATAAAAATAAGTTTTTCTCTTTGGAATTTTTTTTTAAGCCAGTGGGCATGAAAATGTTGAACATTTTATGGCTGCTTTCTGTGAATATGTGTAGATATTTCAAAAACTAAACTTGCTTTCTCCATGTCACTGGGAGGTAGGGATAAGAGGGGAAAAGAGTGGGCAGTGGACCTAATCAAACTGTTGTGAGGTCAAAACCTCATGAGTTTTAAAGGCCCTTAATGTTGTCCAGCCGCAAATTAAAGGAGAAAATAAAAACAAAACCGAGAGAAAGGAATCAGGGCTGGGGAACTGGAAAGAATGGAGTATAGATACGTGGTTGTGTGGGGTGGTGTGAACAGGGAGACCAGGTTTTTTTTCTCTTTTATCCCCCCCCGCTTCCCCACCCGCCCTCCTTACTGCGAGCTCAGTGCCAGGCTGGACACGGGCCGCGCAGACTATCGAGGCATTGTGCGCTCCGCTTCCAGAGTAGCCCCCGGCTAATCCCCGGGACTCGGACGGGAATTTCCCCGCGGCGTTCTCCCGGCTGCTGCCCCCCTCTCCCCCCCGGGGCGGGCTCGGGCGGTGCAGCCGCCCCCCTCGCCCGAGCGGAGCGGGTGTGTCCCTGGGATGCGGGGCTGTCCCCGCGGCGGCTGTCCCCGCGTGTGTCACAGGTCCATTTACCTGATTGCCTCCTTCGCCGGCCAGATTTTTATCTAGATAATGGGAAGTGCCGCGGAGGCTGCGCTCTGGCAGCCAGGCGAGGGGCTCTGCAAGCCGCGCTTCGTCCACCTTGTTATCAGGGGCTGTCTGCGCAGGGGACATTAGAGAGAGACACAGCGGGGGGACTCCTCTTCCTCGCCCAGAGCGGGGGGTGATAAAAGGGGAGGGGGGGTAAAAAGGGAACAAGAAAAGCCCTAGCAGACGAGCGGAAAGTTTATTTTTGTTGTTGTTTGCGAGCGTGTGTGAGCGCCCGCTGTTTTGGCATGCGGCTACCTTTCCCCTTGCACACAGCAGGGCTGTTCGATGGAGTTGGGAGCTGAGGAAACTTTGGTTTTGTTGCCAGGACGGATCGCAGCACTTTGTGGAAAGCAAGAGCTAACAGTGAGACCGACAGAGTGAGTGACAAGTTGTTTACAGGTTTCCTTGAAGGGGCCTCTGCTATATTTCAATCTGTCAAAGTTGCTTTTCTTCCCTCCGAACAATGCCTGATTGTTGTGCGGGGTGGTGTGGTTTTTTTTTTTTTTTCCTCCCCTCCCCAAAGAGAGAGAAAGAGGGAGAGCGGAGAGGGAGGGGGGAAGAGAAAGGAATGAAAATTCTTCGGAGCACAAATGCCTTTGGTAACATTTTTATGTCTCTAATCTTTTTCTCCCCTAGTTCAACTCCGAGAGAGTTGATAACTGTTTCAATTTAATCAGTCTGCTCTTGTTTTATCTTCTTTCTCCACTGATCTTCTTCAGCGCAGGGGATTTGCTCCTGGTTTGCCGGTTTAGGTGGATTGTCGGTTTTGGGGTTTGTTTTTTGGTTTTTGTTTTTTTTTTTCTTTTTCTTCTCTCCCCCACCCCCTCCCAGTTTTTAGGACGGTGCACGAGTTGACTTTTTCCCGTTTCACGGCGGCGGTCGAGCAGAATTTAAACGTGAAGGACAAGCAGCACCCTGAGGTTGCCCGGCGCGCCTGGCGCCGCGCCGCGCGGCCGTGGGGGGAGCTGCGCGAGCTGCCTGCTGCGAGGCGCGCTGCCCCTTTAAGAGACTGGTCAAGGAGTCCTAGCTCAGAGCGAGCGAGCGAGCCGGGAGGGAGGGAGGGAAAGGGAGGGAGGGAGAGAGAGGGAAAGAGAGAGAGAGAGAAAATCAATCGGTTTAGAAGGTTTGGACTCACTTGACAGGTTCAGTTGGAGGCGACCATAGGTGGCTGCTGTGACAAAGGGAAATTGTGCTTTTCCAGCATGCTAACTGACCCTGATTTACCTCAGGAGTTTGAAAGGTGAGTCGAGTTGCTGGGGCGGGGGGGGGGGGGCGCTGCCTTTTGCGTTGGGGGGGGGGGGGAGAGAAATCTTCCCCCCCCCCTTTTTTTTTTTTTTTTTTGTAATTTATCTGAGCGCGCGTGTGCGCGGAGCGGCAGCCCGCGGTGCAGGCTCGCACGCAGACACGCGGGGACGGGCGCGCAACTCCGGCTCTTGGCGGCAGGCCGGGGAGATGCTCCTGCTCCCCCCCCACCCCCCCCTTCTCGCGGCGAGCGTTACCTTGGCTATTCAAACGGCGTGTCAGTTAGCCGCGCGTGGGGTGGGGGCGGGGCGGGGCAGCCCCCTCGGCCCGGCCGCCCCCTCGGAGCGCCCGCGGCGCCCAGCTTTGTTCCGCTGCCTCGGGGGGCTGCTGGCCGCTTCCTTCAGCCCACCCTCCCCGGCCCCGCCGAGGCGCACCGAGCCGCTGTGCCTTGCCTTCCCCGGCAGCACCTCCCGGGGACTGTCCCCCGCCCTCCACGCACACCCCGGGAGACGGAGGATGGCCGGTGGCGGGGCGAGGTGTGGTGGGTGTTCAACTTGCAGCCTCGCCCTTGCCTCCCGTCAAAGTTGGGAAGGCGCTGTGCCGAGCACATGACCTTTTGTTGATCTAGCACGAATGATTATTTTTAGGCAAGTTAACATCCCGGCCCTTAGTCAAGAGAACATCCTCCTGCCCGTGGAGAAGTGAGGGGCGGAGAGGGGGTTGGGGGGGTGGAAGAGTGAAACTCCTGCCTCGAAGTTTTGGCCGTTGCCTCTCTCGCGGAGTGTCAAGAGTGGGGTTTGGGGATGACGAACGATGCTTGGGGATGACGTAGACGCGCCCGTCTCCCCCTGCCCGAAGCGGGAGCCATCCCTGCCTGGAATTAAAGTTTTTTGCTGTCACTGTCGACGGCTGGTGACCTCCAAGAGTTAGTCCTTATTTCATATGGTCTGGCGCTCCAAAGAGGTCTGCAAACGTTTTCTCAGGCACTTGTACTCGCATCCATTGATGATCCGGCGTCCCTTCTCTCCGGCTTCATTTTTGTTAATAGTCCTCTGTGCGGCTGCAGTAAACAATCCAAACTTTCATTTCTAAGAGATAAATAGAAGGATGCCAGGATGCGCGTTACTTAGGATTTTCTTATCTTCGTGAAAGCTACCTCCTGTATAAACATTTGGTTGTATCTGACTATGCAATACGAGCTAGGTGCTAGACCAGCTGGTTAAAAATATGCTAAGTCAAGCTGTTCATCATTCAAACCTACTGAATTTGATAGTAAAGGCACAGAGAAGAAGGCAAGATAAAAACATTTTAAGTGGGCTGAGGAACACGCATGCAGAGAAAGGACAGGAAAGAACACTTGAATTAAAAGATTGGAGAAAAATAAAATTGGGCAACGCGAAAAAGAGCTATTTTAACGCTTTCAGTCCTTGTTCTGCAGCTAAAATGCTGCCTTACTAGAAAGTGGAATTGGCATGGTTGCGCTGCTCCAAGGTCGTCTTTAATACAATTAATTTTCCAGACTTACTTGGAACACTTGGCATTTTTATTTGATTTGTTATCATCACTATAACAGAACAAAATTGGTTTTGTTCACGTGTGTTGTAGTAACTTAGGTCAACTACCTGAGGAAACCGTTACCTGGTGTTGAATCTAATCTAGCATCATGATCATGCATTTGTCCTGTTCATACAGTTAATAGATTCAACTATTTCATATGCTTCACTAAGATTATACATAGAAATTTGTAATCAAGCAATTATGGTTATTCTTTGAACTTTGTGATGAATAGAATACTTGAATACTTGTCTGTGAAGCAGAATGAAGTCCTTTCATTTTCCTGTTGGGGGACTTTTTTTTTTTAATCTTAAATCTCTCTGTTTTATAAATACATATCTCTACACATTTGATATATAAACAAATACTTTTGGACAAAACATCTTCCTTCGAAATAGAATGAGCTGCTCTACTCTTTTTTTTTTCTTCTTCTTTTTTCTTTCCCCCCCCAGGCTTACGTTTCGTTTTCAGAGATCCCAGCTTTGTACTTGTAAACATTCTAGTTAAATAATCAATACGCTGCTCTCCTTTTGCTATGCAGATAATAGCAAGCAGTAGAAATGGGAAGCAATAAAAATGAACCTCGGGACATATAATTTTTTTTAAAACAATTTTCCCTCTGCAGTTGAAATTGGTAATACAAACCAATATCTCTGTTAATCATTACCATTTGTTTACATTGTGTGTGTTTGACTATAGTTACACACACACATACGCAGAGTAGATACTGTCCATGTAATATATCTGTGTTTATCAGAAAATAGCCATGAGGACACACTTTCTCTTATACACAGAGGCACAGACCCTCAGACACACACATGCTCACAGAGTTCACGTGTGTATATATGCATGATGCACAGATGATTGTTTTTAGACATTTATGGAAGGTTATTTTCTCAGATTCTCAGTAAACACAGTTCTTGGAGCACATTTCTGCAGTCGCCAGGCTCCAGCATGTCATATCTGCGTGACCGACTTCAGATTTGTTGTTACTGTCCATCTCCCACTGTTCCCCTTTAAACTTGAATAGCAAATTACAAGGAGGTAAAGATTTATCAAGCGAAGCTGTTTGCAGTTCAGATCTTGGAGCCTCTGTATATATCTCAGGAGTTTATTCTTCTCTCCCTGTTGTCGTTCCAGTGATGTTTCAGTGTATCCTGGTAAACTGCAAACAGTTCAGAAACTTTCAGTCACCCCAACTGGAGGGATCTGCATCAAGGGGACTTCTCTTGTATGTCTGTGGCTATTATCAGGGGGCATTTACTATACGCGCTTGGAATGAAAATGATCCTCAGTGTCAGACGAATAAACATTCATTAATTCATTCAGCATCACTAGTAAATTGCAGTAGGTTTTGTGAATTAGCATGTGTAATTAATTACCATACCAAAAATGTGAGGGTTTTCGTCCTTTACCGAGAAGTTACTTGCATGTCTTTATTTCTGTTGGTGGCAGTTCAGCTGCTTGATTGAGAGGAGCATCAGAGTGCATAAGCTGAGGGGGATGATGTTTGCAGAAATGTTGTAGGAAGAAATTATAACTGGAATCTGCTCTGTTGGTTACACAAGGAAAAGATAACTTCTGGGATATATTTTCTGGTGTACCTGTGGCACTCTGAATTGTCGTTAAAGATCTTGAAAAGAACAACTCTTTTATTGTTTGGGTTTGCTGGGGTTTTTTTGTTTTTTTTTGTGGGTTTTTTTTGTTTTTTTTTTTTAGAAAAGGGTCATTAAATATAACAAGTATGGCCACAAAAGAAAGAAAATTGACTTCGGTGAGGAAAAGGTAGAGATAGTGTGGCTGGAACATCGCAGACAGCTGTGAAACTTACAGAATGAGAAAATCTCAGAAATGCCCAACATAAAATTCTAATGTCTTAATAAAATCTGATAAATGAAAAATGGATAAAGTGACTATTTAACAATGTCCCTAGTGTATGGAATGTTCTTAAACCCAAATTAATTACTGTATATTTACATTTCTCTGTAGACTGAGAGGGGAGGCTATGCTAGGCATCCGGACAGAGTGACATCCTTTCTCTTTCTCTTTTTCTTTTTTTTTTTCTGTTTTGTTTTGGTTTTAGTATGCCAATTCAAGGTAGAGACCTATGCAGTGTTTGTGGAAGGAAGAAGGATGGGTTAGTGCTTCCACAGGAAAAAAGCAAGAGCTAGAAAAGACAAAAGGTGTGGATAGGAGCAATTGGGGATGGGGGCAGTAGAACAAGTTTAACATTTAAAGTCACCGGTTCTGTGCATGCAAAACGTTCTCCGTGCTAGTGAATAGCTTGTGGAAAGGAAAAGCTCAAGGATGTAAAGCAAGCCTCTGCTGGGAAGAAAAAAATATACTTAGCTGCTTCACTGCTACACTGCACGAGTCGTTTCAGACTCCCACTGAATTTATTTTGGGGTTGTACCAACACTGTCAAATGGAGAAATCATTTTCCTAAAAGGAAACTTTGTGTATTCCTAAGTGCTTTTCTTAGCTAAAGTTACCCTAAAAGCTTTCTTCTTCTGCTACATTTGCTGAGAATTTTGGAGAAGGAATAATACGTTTCTATTAACCAGCTTGCTCAGAATGACGTTCCACTCTCCTAAAATCTACCTGTAGAAGTAAGAGTGATTATTCCTTCATTTAAAATAAAGCAATGAGATTTCTTTAATATCGGGCTGAATAGCTTTTACCTTCCACTGAGATGTTTTGAGAAAAGGACTTCATTGCTTGTGTTTGTGGGTCTAGGGGTCTGGGATCTGAAGAATGAATACAGTGACAGTTAAAAGTTTCAGATAGTGGTTTTTTTTTGCAGTGACAAAAATTAACAATGTTTTATTTCTGAGATAAGGCTGAAGGAATTAATGCATTTGCAGACTACTCATTGATGTCCTGCGTGTGCTAATTTCATTTGTTGTGTTTATGCTTAGCGAGGAAGAAGTTGGCTGTTACAGATTATGGATTTTAATGAACATCTCAATAATTTACCAGTTGCTGAAATTGTGAACTAGACCTGGGAGGCAGAAGCCAAATGAGAGAGCTGATGAGTGACACACCAGCCCGTACAATTCGACTGTTGTATTCATTGCATTTAAATCAAATCGGGAGTTTGGCATTACTAATTCTGGGTGGCTGGCTCATCGTATGCATTCAAGGAGTTAATTAAAACACACACAAACACATACACACGCTCTCTCACCAAGCATCCTGTGATTATGTGCATAGTGCGTTTGATTGGTACCTTTAGGTAGGAGAGGAATCGTTTTTCCTTCTCTTGCTGTCCAGAGATCTTAAATATATAATCAGTTTACAAAATATTTACTACTTCTCAGGGAAATTTTAATGAGCATTTGTGGCTTTATCGTTTAGAAGGCATATACTGTGTGGTTGAGTTACTTAAATGTGAAGCTATATAGGATAGGCATATGAGTCTGTGTAATGTGATATATCTGTAGCTGTATAAAATATGCTTTTACAATATTTATACAGGAAGAAGAGTATCTTCTCCCAAGGTAGATTTGTAGTTTCTTTGCATGCTTTTCATACTATAAAATAAATCTCTTCATGTTGAATAGGATACCTGTGTGTTTGCATGTCAGATACCTCTGCCTTCACAACTCCTGCAGAAGTTAGTTTGACATCCTCTTGGCTTGCTATATTTTTTTAATTAATTACTTGCTCATGCCTGGTTATAGCATAATTAACTCATAAATGGAGGGGGGAAAACCTGTTGTCATATTGTACCTATACACACTGTAAATATTTAAAGCCAGTGAATTCTGCTACTGTAGTCACGAGAAAAGAAGCCCTCACAGCAATTAATCAATAGCTGTAGTATGTGTCTGCTGATGGCAAGGAGTTTGTTTAACAGGTAGCATCCTTAGGATCAAAGCCCTTTTCCCTTTTAAAGTATCTGTGGATTTTTATCTAACTTGGAAAATGCGTGAAGTCTCCTGTACTTCCTATGAAAGGTAAAATTATATTGTATTGGAGTGTGTTAAAACCTATGCTGCAAATTAAGCAAATCTTCATCACATTATTGTACCTAGTGCAAACGTTGCAAACTTTTGAAATTTTCTCTTGAGCTTTTGGCTTTGGGCAGCAGGCGAGGGCAAGCAATTGCGTGCACCGTACCTGACGGGGATTTATGGAGTTTGTACCTTTCACAACCCCTCCTGCAGACCCCCTGGTGAAACCCCGCTGCCGTCAGCGACCATAAAGTTTTCACCCACGCCTTGGCTGAGGGTTATGATGCTAGCCTGTGGTCTGCCACACATCCCACCTCTCCCACACCCCAGCAAGGGGCTGATTTGGTCCAAGTGGCTTGTGCCAGGCCTGGGGCGGGGGCCGGGCTCTGCCTGTGGCCAACGGGGAGCCCCACGCACTTCAGCCTCTGTGCGAGAGACGCCGCTTGTCACCTCCACGCTGAGCCCAGCCTTCGCCAGCTGGAAAAAGCCAGGAATCTCTAAAAGTTGTTTGTGAGCCCACATGTCCTTGTGACAGCGTGGAGCTCTGCGCGCGGTAGTTGTTGGGAGAGAGCAGATTTAGACAAGATTTTTGGAAGAATTTTGGTGAGCGCTGCTTGCACGGGCCATGGTTCTTGAAAGGAATGTAAAGAGTGAATGGAAATTGTGAGATGTGCAGTGGTAATTCAGAGGAGCTGTCTTTTTTTTTTTGTTAGGTGCAATTTTTTTTCTTTTAAAAACAGAAAAAGAAGGAAAAGAGACAGGGATTGTATTCTGGCTGCTGGAAACATCAGATGTTAATATGAAGTTCAGGAGCGTTAGAGGTGCTGCCCATGGTATTGGGGGGGGGGATGTGTGTGTTTGCTTTGAAAGAAATTTGCAAACGTTTTCCTGTCCCCTGTTTTTGATCTGGCATGGTGCTTCTCTTCAACTTGTCCTTTTGTCACCTTTTTTTAAGGAAAAAAAAAATCCAACATGATGGTATTATTTTTTACTTGTAGAACTCAAGAGTTGAAGTGAAAATGAGAATAAGCGGGGGGCTTGGTTTGAAAGTTTGAAATGGCTTTGATCTTTTTTCCTTTAAAAGTATTATGGTAACAGGTAATTGGGTAACATTTCTCAGTTCTCAAATTGTAATTATATTTGCTATTTTTAAAAGTTATGTTTAGTATTCCAAGTTTCCTCTGTGTGCTGATTTTTTTTGAAAGACCCAAATATGGAAATTCATATCGGCAACTGCTCTTTGAGATCTATAATGATTTTATTTTGTTTCACCATGTACTTCTGCTTTTCTGTTTTACTAAGTTCCTATAGGCTGTTTTCATCATGTTTTGTTTTTTTCCCAGGATGTGGGTGTCCGCATGCTATTTGATCTAAATATATTGTAAAATGTTACTTTAGTGCTAATTTTTCTGTGTAGTTGTGTTATAGTCTTATTACTATGTATTTGTTTCTGTCTTGCTAATCTTAACATAATTCCATTACTTTTGGGGGCAAAAATATAAAGAGAGTGAATAGGAATTTAATTTCCTTGTTTTGAATAACTAGAGTTCTTTTTAGTGGTGAAGAACTGTGCATGTGCTATTCTTGTATAGTTAAGACCATTGTCTACATCTAGTGTTTTCATGGAGCTTTAGAGAAGAAAGACCTAGGAATGTAGTTTATGTAAAGAGAAACCTATACAGTTTGTCATCCTCTTGGTTTCTTTGGTGCTGAGCTTGAGTTTTTAAGAATGTGGGAGTGAAAAAAAGTCAGTGTTTCATTCATTCACCTTACAGGTTGGGCATGGGTGAAGATAATGTATCTGACAGTGAGCTGTAGTTACTTGCTGTTGCCAACTCGGTAGAGATCATAAGACCAAGAGTACGGAAAATGCTAGCGGCTCCGAACAACTTTTCATTTTGTTATGCTTTTTGTTCCATAGTTACATGAAGAGATTTCACCAAACTTGTTTTGCTCATTAAAACAGTGAGCCTAAAAAAACTGAAGAGTATGTGTACCCATACATATAGACGCATTCATATTTGTGCTCCATAGTTTGGTGTGCCTGTGTACTGGGTTGCCTTAAGTTGCGTTATCTTCAGTTTGTTGGGAATTCTAAAGAGACTGCACTTTGTGATGTGACTAAAATTCACCACAGTCTCACAGAGCAAAGTATATCTCTGCATGCAGTTTTTATAATTTTGAAGTATTCCTCATTTAAAGAGAGAGAATGTTTAATGAAGAGCATGAAGTACGCAGTGTCCTCTCACCGTTCAGGGTGGACTGCCTGACTTAGTGTAGAGGCACTTCGGTGGAGCTTTGTGCTGGGAAGGAGTATTGACTTGCTGTAGTACTGCCCATGCTGTATTCGACTGTAGATAAGTCTTCTGTTTTCAGAGAAATTCCCTTAGCGGCCTCATTACATTTACTTTGTAAAACAAGACTGAAAACATTATCTCCGAAAGTTTAGACAAGTTTCTATTCATAGGGTTTTCTCCCTAAATTTTGATGCTGTGGCCTCACTGGAGCAGAGGCTTTTTTTGGATAGAAATGAGATGTGTGGGAAGGTGATGGTTGGTAAGGGTGGAGGGAAGGATGTTCTTACCCGTTTGGCATGTCTGTTAACAAACTGGGTCATTTTGTTGTGTTGTATTTACATGACTTGTTCCTGTGCTGATGTGAAATGTGAATCACCAAAACATGATGATTATTTTAAAAAAAATAGGCTAAATGAAGCAAAACTGAAATAGAACTGAAAGGCTAAATGAAATCAAATGAAAACAGATCATGCAGCATTATTCTTTTGGTACAGTTTTCTTCTGCAGTTGCTGAGTAAAGCCAAATAGGTTACTTTTCCATGTCTGTTAAAAGTATCCAAACTTTTGAGTTTGAAAATCATGGGGAGATAGAAAAATGCATCTCTCTCTTGGTGTTCAGCCTTTGGTTTGTCTTTTGCTCATGGGTTTTGGATATTTGAGTAGATATTTATGGTTAGTATGTTGTAAAGAAGTGTATATTGATACTCATCTTTGTTGAAACCGTATGAACATAAAGTTGGTTCTGGCTTTGCAACTGAGATAAGAATTCATCAGAATTTCTCAGTGGAAGGCTCTCATCCTTTGCTTATGTTTTGTAAGTTCTGTTCAGTTTTGCTTTTCTTGCCTAAACTCTGAAATTAATTGTATGACTCAGGAAACCATATTAGGCTATGGTGTTTGCGTGAAATACTATGCAAAGTATGGGAAAAATACTGTGCCACTCTCAAGTACACCATGCATCTCTTTTATAGATAATCTGCATGTGTATTAGTGTCATTGATTTAGTGTGTTTTTGTAGAGTGCAAGCATCCTGAATCAGGACCCCATTATGCTCGTCACTGTACAAACACAAAAAAGAAGGTTTCTTTCCATTCCACAGAGCAGCCTTTGTGCTTAGAGCTTAGAGTAATATCAATGTGTCTTTGTATGGGGAAAATTCAGAAATGGAGAGTAGGTAAGAGATCCCTAGCATGGTTCATGAATGAGATTTCAGTCCTGAAGCCATGCTTTAGAATTTATAAATTGAGCAGTATATGTGCATGTGTATTCTCTCTCTGTATGTTTTCTGCACATATGTATGTATAAGTTGCTTTACCGTTAGAAGTACTGATAATATTAATAATAGATTCATACTTCCTATAAAGTCTTTTGATTAGGAATTCAGAGCATTTGGAAAGCATTAATATACAAATCATGAAGACTTCAGTGCTTTTTAGATTGAGAAGAAAGATTAGCATCAACCTATAGATGAGAAAACTGAGGGACAGTGTCACAAAATCATTTGCATGTGTGGGTATAAAAAGTAGAGATGCTGACTGTTAGTCCTGCTTTTTAACCTCAAGACCCTCCTTTCCCTTCCTGAGATCCCAAGAACTGCAAATTACAGACTTCTGTCTGTCCAATTAGAATTTCTGAAGGTCTCATTCTAGCAAGATGAAATATAATATTCAAATTACTTAAATATGTAAAATAGGGAGTTTGGAGTATACTTAATAATACAAAGTATAGAAATATTTACAGCCCCAGCTGCATCGGTTAAGGCTGGGAGGGAATGCTGTCTGTAGCTCCTCAAGTTATCTGAGCATGCTTCTAAACTAACTCCCTACCTGGAGGGAAATTCGGAGAACTGGAGTTAGGTAGCAGTGCCCACAGTGTTTAAGGAGCAAATTGAGAGACAGTGTTTACTACTAACAGTCAGGTAAAGGTTTTGTCCTGGAGAACAATTAAGATCTTCAGCCATAGATACAAGAGCTGTCATATGTTTTATAACCTAAGGACTGGGCAGTAGGGGCGTCCAGGAAAAAATTCTTCACATGGAGAGTATTAATGTGAGGAACAGACTCTACTGAAAGCAGCAATGCAGGCAGCCACAGTGAGCAAACCAACTAGCTTAAAAGCAAAAACCACGTTGCAGAACACAAAATGCATTGTGATTCTTACCCATGTGTTTGACGTCTGTTTTTTAAATGTGTGACAGAGATCCAAATGAAGGAAATGGTACAGGCTTATTAAAAGGGACAAACTATTTTCTTATTCCTGTTAAAAGTTGTTCTAATTTGTTTTAGTATTTTTTTCTCGTTTCCAACTGTATGCTCAGTAAGAGTAGAGCTGAATCACTGGGGTCTGCAGGTAGGTTGAGATCTAATCTCTGTGTTGTATCTCTTACTACACACCGTTGAGAAATGGGTATAAACCAAGGAGTCCTGGGTGGATTTGATCTCCGTAGCCTATGAATATCATGACTGAGCTATTAAGATATTTTCTTTGGTAAGCTTTTTAAGAGGAAGACTACTTTCAAGATAATGGATCATAATCAGGCATGTTCCATAGTACTTCAGTAGTTGTTATTCAGCAGTGTGTTCACAAAGACCTATTTTGTGATGGGGCCAGTCAAGGCATCATTTTAAAAAGTCCCCATTCATTCTGAGTGTTTGGACTCAGTGGCACTGAAGTTCAGTGTCAGGTCCTAAAAATGTAGGCCTAATTAATTAATGTTCTGCTCAACTCTATGAAAAAGGCTGAAGTTTTTTGCCTCTAAACTAGGATGGCATGAAATGATGACTCACGAGGAGATCACTGAGCAGAAGCCCAATTTTCCTTAATTTGCAGCAAACTTCAGTTAGTTGCAATACCACCAGAATTTCTAAAGCATCAGGAGAGATTTCTGCACGCTTCTGCAGGTCTCTAGATTTCAGAAGTTCTGCGTTGCTGTTAATACACATTCACTATCTGTTCCTCCTAAACAACTTGTATCCCTGGCAGATCAGTATGATCAGAACGATGGTGATGAAAATGTACCTGAATTCTGCCAGGGCTAACATCTGGCCTTAGTGGACTTGGCACTGTACACAAAATCAATCTTTGTTTTGAAACTGTGCGTTTCCTAAGGTAGTAATTCTTAGTAGTGGCCACCAAGGTCTTAAGCGAGATCACTGCACAAAAATGCATTCTTCCAAATACGCATTTGTTTGATAACCTCAGTTGTCAAACGTGTGACCTCTTCTAATTTGTCACCAGGCAAATTATTGTCACCAGTTGCCAGATTCCATGAGAACCCCAGGCAGACAGCAGAGCCCCATGCTGGTAAGCATTTCTGGTTTTGCTGTTTGTGGTAATAAACAACCTACTTACAAATGAGTTGACTGAGGTACCTGCAACTGAGGTGACTTGCCATGGGTTGTCCGGTGTAAGAGCAGCAGATCCATCAGCGGATTCTTGGAGGGCTCACTGCCCTTGTCTGGGGCTGATACCTCCAGAGTAGCATAGCCTATCTTATATTTTCGTATTAAATAAACTAAATAGTTAGCAAATAAGGAAGGCAGAGCCTTATTATTGAGATGATTTATAGAATTTCATTCTGGATATTTATTAGAAAGATGAAAACAAGATGAATGAAGTTGCTGCTGTTACAGTTGAGTAGACTCTGACATGGAAGCCTGTGTTTTTAATAGCAGCTATAAAAAATTGAGTATAGTAGAAATTAGAACATTAGTTTAAAAAAAAGATAAATAAAATAGCTTTTTACATACATATGCAGTCTATTGAAAGGCCATCCAAAGCACTGATACCAATTTAAGAAGATGATCTTTTGCCTTAATTATACATCTGGGAGATATTAGTTGAACGTTTTGTGGAGGACTGTGAATACCTTAGTTGCCAGTTGTCTAAAATGCTGCTAATGATTGTTTCAGTGACAGTGTTTTGATGGCTAGAACCTAGGCCTGAATATGAATACAAAGAACTCAGTCTAAAAAAACTGCGTGTGCATACACTCTTTTTATATAAAACAGATTTCAATCATCTGCTTGGCACTTTGCTTTGCGACTATAGGCTCTGATATGAAAGGGAGCACTGTCCAGGTTATGAATGGTATCACTTTTATTAGTACCTTAGAAAAATCATAGTGTTTTTGGAAAGCCTGTGTATCCAGTGGTTTTCTTCAGTTGAATAATAAAAACAACTGCTTTAGCCAAAATTTTGTGCCTTCCATCCTTCCTCTGACAGCAGCATCTCCTTACCCTTGCAAAAGGGTTTTTGTAGCATGGAAAAGTTCCTGTTCTGCACCTCAGCATTTCCAGGAATATCAGAGGAGTTCAGATGAGTGGCCCTTAGAGCTGACACCCCAGATGGTTTACGACACAAAGCACTGTTTGCTTAGGAATACGTTGTATAGCAGAGTCTGTTGCCCAAGCACTGCAGAGCGTGTCAAATCAGGATGGAAGTTAATGGAGCAAAAGCCCCCTGAATTTAACACTTTCTCATTTGATTGGAATTTACAGCTTTAAATTAGGACTGCAGTTTTCCTTTAGTTTTGCACTGGTGTAAAGTAAAGTTGATAGCATAAATTATAGGCATATAATACCATCATTTTGACCCAGTTCATCTGTTTAAAGGTTTAGAATGAATAAATCTTTGGTAAAAGCATATTCATTAAATATATTTTAAAAAATTGAAAGTTAGGAAAAGATTTGAGTATATATTAATTTGATACTCTGACCAGTCCATATTTTACTCCTAATAGGTTAAGCAGAAGAAAATGTACCATTCAAAAAATAAATCTTTAGAGCTTTCACTCTTCGTTAGCAATTTAAGTATTATTTCTTTGCCTTTGCTAGATTTATCCTAAAAATGTGTAGGACAAAATATGTTCATTCTTTGTTTTTCTTCTTTGAAGGGGTTTGATAGTGTTTTCCCTTAGGTGCATGTTTGGAAAAAGATGACGAAAATGCAACCTCCTGCATGTAACAAAGCCTCTGTGTTTGGCCATCCATTTAGTGCCGTGTCACATTAGTACTGCATTGTTAACACCTTTGGACAGGGCTGAAGGTTTCTTGCTGCTGTGTCTGGAGAGCTGCTTATGTCGGATCATAATGTTCCTGGATGCTTTTCTCAAAAAATGTAATTTTAATTTAAAAGTAGAGCTGGATTATTTGCTTCCGAGATGTCAGGACTAATTGTTATTTAAGCTCACATTTCCTAAAGATTTCGTTTTCTCTGTGTTATGTGGTTTTGAGAAAGTACCGCTTTTAACTATTATACTTTGTTTGCCTGAGTCTGTCTTTTTTGTGGAGAACATCCGAGATGATGAAAGAAAGATAAAGTTGGATCTCTGTGGATAAAATTATTATAATACTGAAAACTTAAAAGCTTCTTCATAGTTGTGGATGAATCATAATGTATGGACAGCAAAAATCTGACTATTCTAAAAAAACACGTGTGAAATAAGCCTTAACAGTATTAAGGTTATAGCCCTGACAAACTGAGAGGCTTGCAGTCCTCCATATTATTGCTGTCCTGTCTCTTCCTTCCTCAGCTCTTCTCCTTTCACCTTCTCCCCACAGGCAGTTGGGCATGCTTTCTATGTTTTTTATGGGGAACACTGTTATTCTCACAGGTACAGATTAAAACAGTAAAGAAAATTTTGAGGCCCTTTAAATGTTGATCCTAATGGAAAGCAAGAAAGCCAGTTCTCCAGCCCCTATCACCATGCCTTCCCGTAGCTACTCTACTGAAGTCATGTAACCAACCTCTTATTAGTGAAGCAGTTCTTCATGTTGCATACCATAAAATAGGTTTCTTCAGGAGTGGGATTAGTGATTGAACAAGAATAAGCTCCAGTATTCAGGGATGGGTGAAAAGAAATTCTGTAAGAAACACTATGAGGGGATTCATAATGAAACCCTTGCTATTCAGCAAGGGTTCTTGGAAATTCTGGAGGGGAAAGTCTCCTTGACCAGTGTCAACAATTTGGTCATTTTCTTTGCTTCCCCTCCTCCTCCTTTTAGGTAATATAGTCGTATTTACTGTCAGTTTATTTTCTGTAGATTCCTCCAATCCACAGTGGTTGGAAGGGAGTTTCAGAGTGAGTGCATGGCAAGGTAAATTGGAATGGCAGTTGGTGGTGTGGGAGGGAGGGTTGGGAGAACAAGGAGGTAGAGGGTATGAGAGCACAGCTACTGTTTTAAAGAGCCTGACAATTGTCCCCCTTTTCATTAAAATGGCAACTTTCAAGGCAGGTCTCTGAACTGTTTAACTTGATTTACACTATTAAGCCTAAGTTCCCTCATGCTGTTAATAAGGACTGAAAAAATACATTGCTTGCTCCCTTTTCCCCACACCTCTTCCCCACTAAAAATTTAGTTATGTCTCTTGCTGTTGTTTTTGCATTGTGTCACCCTTCCTATTAAGGTTAGACATCCAATTTATGAAAAGCTTGAGATAGAGAGGACGCACTTGGTAGATCTGGTGTGGCTCCTTCTGATTTTCAGCTGGTTCATTGTTGTCATCAGGTTACNTCAGCTCTTCTCCTTTCACCTTCTCCCCACAGGCAGTTGGGCATGCTTTCTATGTTTTTTATGGGGAACACTGTTATTCTCACAGGTACAGATTAAAACAGTAAAGAAAATTTTGAGGCCCTTTAAATGTTGATCCTAATGGAAAGCAAGAAAGCCAGTTCTCCAGCCCCTATCACCATGCCTTCCCGTAGCTACTCTACTGAAGTCATGTAACCAACCTCTTATTAGTGAAGCAGTTCTTCATGTTGCATACCATAAAATAGGTTTCTTCAGGAGTGGGATTAGTGATTGAACAAGAATAAGCTCCAGTATTCAGGGATGGGTGAAAAGAAATTCTGTAAGAAACACTATGAGGGGATTCATAATGAAACCCTTGCTATTCAGCAAGGGTTCTTGGAAATTCTGGAGGGGAAAGTCTCCTTGACCAGTGTCAACAATTTGGTCATTTTCTTTGCTTCCCCTCCTCCTCCTTTTAGGTAATATAGTCGTATTTACTGTCAGTTTATTTTCTGTAGATTCCTCCAATCCACAGTGGTTGGAAGGGAGTTTCAGAGTGAGTGCATGGCAAGGTAAATTGGAATGGCAGTTGGTGGTGTGGGAGGGAGGGTTGGGAGAACAAGGAGGTAGAGGGTATGAGAGCACAGCTACTGTTTTAAAGAGCCTGACAATTGTCCCCCTTTTCATTAAAATGGCAACTTTCAAGGCAGGTCTCTGAACTGTTTAACTTGATTTACACTATTAAGCCTAAGTTCCCTCATGCTGTTAATAAGGACTGAAAAAATACATTGCTTGCTCCCTTTTCCCCACACCTCTTCCCCACTAAAAATTTAGTTATGTCTCTTGCTGTTGTTTTTGCATTGTGTCACCCTTCCTATTAAGGTTAGACATCCAATTTATGAAAAGCTTGAGATAGAGAGGACGCACTTGGTAGATCTGGTGTGGCTCCTTCTGATTTTCAGCTGGTTCATTGTTGTCATCAGGTTACAGTTGTTTGCATTAAAGCTGGATGTGAATGACTGGGTTCAAAGGTTGGACTTCAGCTCTCTTCCTGGACTGCCATTGTCATAATCCAAAATAAAATGAGGTTCACAATACGCAGGGGTCAAATGACTACAGAATAACAACCTGCCGGTTTGACTGTGTAGCTGCCGTGTATGAGGGAAAGTGAGGCCAGGCACATGTTGGTACAGGACTTCGGAAATCCCTTAAAGCATTATGTGCTGTTTGTGCCTTTCAGGAAGCCATGGGTACAGATTTGAAAGTCTCCAGAATGAAGATGGCTCCTACATTGTAAAGGCTATAAACATCTGTATTTTTGAAGATTCTCATATTATATTTAACACTGAAAGCAGGAGGAACGGATGTACGCTTGTGTGGGAAGAGTGCAAGAGTATCATAAAGAAATAAAAAATTGTGTGTGAAAGAATTGCATGTGAGTCAGCTAGTACAAAAAACTTATATGTCCTTTTAGAATTTGGGAGCAATTAAATGTTTTTAATAGTTTGGCTCATGCATCTAATATGTTTGGAAATATACCACTTCCAAGGCTGTTTGGGGTGAAAATGAGAGCTTGTTTTGCTCCATCCTTATTTTTATCTGTATGAAACATCAAACTCAATGCATGAAATAGTTTGATCTATATTTTTAGGCTCATTTATCAGGTAGAGTTCAATAAGGCAATACATGTGCATTGCAGTTGAGAACTATTGTGCAGATGACTTGTTTTTTCTTTGAGGTGAAAGTAACCCTATTGAATAGGAGGATGTGTGTAGCGCCAAGGGTGGGTCTTGTATTGTGTTTTTAAATTTTTAAAAACACTTCAGGAGAGTACTAGGTAACCAAGTTGCTTCTCACCAGGCACCAAGTGCCTTGCATCAGTCTGGTTTTCAGCAAATGAGTTTGATGCTGTTATTGATAGTCTTGGAAAAGAGGACAAGGACAGATTAAGTCCAGAGAGCACTGTTTGCCCTCACCTCCAGAGCTTTTATTACTGGCTCCTCTGCAGCTCCAGGTAGTAGGAACATCAAGAAGAATTTTTTCTTCCTCTGTCTTTGCAGTATTGTGTGAATAGAGAGGCTATGATTGTTGTTTGGCCTCCTTGCGCAAGCACCACATTCATGTATGATCATAAGGCTCTGTCCAGCTCCTCCTGAAAACAGTTTTAAGACTCTCATTGACTTAACTTGGGTGTTGGAATTTGGACCCATTAAACAGGAAGAAAATAAAGTGGAAGTGTTGTTAATGATTTCCTATTGATGCTTTTCCTGGCACCAAGTACTGCGGATAATTGTTTTTAGATTAAATACAGTTACATCTAAGTATTTCATTTATTAGCTTTTTAGAGGAGGAATAACCAAACTGGACATATGGGGTGTTTGAAGTGTGATTGTGTGAGCCTAAGATAATTTCAGGAGAATAGCTTAAGTCACAGGATATGTGTGATGCCCTTTGTATACAAGATGTGGGATTGTGGAATTTATTTTGCATGCATTGGTTTTCACCGAGAAAGAATCCTGAATGCAAATATATAGTTATACTTAAAATATATGAGGAGTGCAACCTCGCTGCTGTAGACTTCAAGACCCGTTAATCAGGCCTGATAGTGATGTGATCTCTGGAAATACTTCAGTTAAGTAGGTTTATTATTAACAGTAAGTTGCTTGAAACCATTTTGAGTAAAGTTTGAGAAGGAATATGGTAGATTGAACACAAAAATAAAGGCCAAACCTGTTAGACTGAGTGGCTTTGACTCCTCTGAAGTTGTAGGTTTTTGGACTCGCTGCAATATCAGGACACTAAGAAAATAATTTTCACCTTCGTATTTTTTCTGTTGTAATTGACAATGCTGTTTCCCCATTAAAGCAGGGTACTGCTCATATATTTTTGATGTAATTTAGGTGTTGCCCCAACCCTCATGACTTGGTTAAAACACGTGTTATAGGCAGATATTAAATGGCCAGTTTCTCTTAAGCCTTATTCTGGAGTGGTCAGGTTAAATGACGTATGTAATTGCTCCATGTTTTGGAATGTTTCCTCTTGACTTCAGTGTGATTTAGCTGTGGATGACTGGAATACAGAGCCTTTTAAGAACAAGGAGGTACAAGAGGGCACTGCTTGTTTCACTGCTTTCTTCTCATTCATCAAGAGGGTGGAAGGAAAGAATGAAGTGGCAGAGCTTTTGTTGCTACTGTTTTTTGGGAAATATGTTCAAAGAACTATTTTGGAAGGTGATGGTGAAGTTGTTCCTGCTATTTGAACTGCATTGCCAAAACATTGTGCTCTTGTATGAGGTAATAGCTGCGGTTCGTGGCGACATTATGAAAACATTGGTTTGTTATGATGATTGTAGGAAAAATCCCAGATACATGGTAACGTATTTGTAATACTTTATTGAAGTGAAACATGGAAAATACAGCATAGCTTGGAGTCCCCTTGGACTGATTTAATGNCAGTATTAACTAAAATATAACATTGCCGCTGGACACTGATGTCGAATAAGGAGTGGACATATGTAATACCTTACAGGTTATATAGTGTAATGAGAAGGCTATCTAAGTATCTAGATAGGCAAGAAGACCACAGACTCTTTCTTCTCAATATCTACTCTTGAGGTAAGGCACTCAGCATAATAAACTGGAAGAGGTTCATACTGTCCCTTTATACACTTCAGCTGGACAACCTAAGCACCTGGGTTTCCCAGCTATGCTGATTGAGATATTTGAAATCAATTTTTGAACTTTTGATTGCTTTGTTTACACAACCTAATTTTGGTTTGGTTTTTATTTTTAATTCTTTTTTAGTTAATGGGCATTACTAAGTCTGAAAGCTTGGATCATGACTTTTTTTTGTAGTTTATTAAGGGAGTAGAATTAAAGCAACACATTATGGCCATGATGTTCTAAAGTTCTAGGTGTACAAAACTGCTTGTTATCCTATGTTGACAATTTTATGTGCCTGCTAGGTACATGGGTCCTTCAGTTCAAAAACTCTGTTTCATCTGCATTGGGTTTCTTCCATTGTATTCAGATAACCAGGCCAGAACCTCTGAATGTTTAGTAGGAGATTCAAGAGAGCAGCGGTGATAAATGTTATCAGATTGTATGAGAAACAGGTTCCCAAAGAGGTATATTAGAACAGTATGTCAGCATACCAGCAAACCAGCACTGTTGTGTGCTTTGTCCTCTTTTTTCCTGTGACTGTTTTCATCTCCTTTTTATCACACATTGCAGAAGACTACTCTAATGCATTTATCTTTTGGAGAGTTGAAACTTCTGCAGTATTTTTGTAATGCCTGTTGTTATGACTTGTCTCCTGTAAAGCAGAGCAGGATCTACAGCACAGATGTAATGGATGACCACAGTCAATTACTGTGATGAACAATTGATTTCTGGTTTTTGAAAGTATGCCCTTAATAATTATTCATTTGGCTGAACTATCCTATTCTTCTTTGTATCAGTTGTGTACAGAAAGATAGAACCATGATACATGTTATTACTCATATAGCTGTGTCAATAATGATACAAGCTATATAGATATGACAAATGGACTAGAATAAATAATGGCACAGAACTGAGCTAAAATATTTTGTCTTAGATAAATGCCGGCTCTTTTTGGTGTGTTAAAAAGGCTAGACTATAAGAAAACTACAATCTCAGAACGATTGTATCAAAAACTTCTCTAAAGATGTTTTAGTCAAGTCAGTGGGTTACTTTTTCTGGGTGTCTCTTTTTTTGCTTTATGTGGTGATGCATCCAAATAGGAAGGATTATGTTTATTCTGTGCAGGAAAGAAATATTTAGTACCATATTCTCTTTGTACAGGAATGTCCTTTTATAGTGCAATAGGTAGTACCAGATTAACAAAGCAGAACAGTTACTCACAAGTTATGGGTTCATAGAAAATCACCACAGATTAATTAACAAAGAGATAATAGTAATGTATTATCCTGATATTGTAAACCTCAAAATGGAGCACCCAAAGCTTCTGTTGGAATTGGTGGCAGCTGAAAATGCTGAGAACTTTGCAGGGTTAGGCATCCTTCCTACACATTTCAGAAGGTACTAAAAGTCAAAAGGAGCTTTTAACTCTTTGAGGTGATACAGCCTCACTATATGAAACACTCATTTGCAGAACATCCATGGTCTTGTTGTGGGGTGAAAAGGGAAATGGGAGAAGGAATGGCAAGGAAGGGAAGTGTGAGGGGTGGAACTACCTACATGAGCATAAGAGATATACCTAGCCTCCTTTTGGGCTACTTTTGCATTGTGAATGGATGGTGGCATGATATTGAGCACTTGGTTCTTGTTCTTGGATTATTTTTTTTTTAGGTAGTTGCTTTATGTTCCATAACCAAGGTGAACCAAGAGGGTTTGGTTGGCAATTTGTAGGATGGGGAGGATGCAGCTGGAAATGTACAGGAGTGGCAAAAAGAAAGATAAAAAGGGAAACAAAGGTTGTTTTAGTCTTTTCTAAGGTGTATGACTATACAGGTTTTGGGATTCATTATGCAGTGGAAAAAAAGTGAGAGATGGACCAAGGGAAGTTAGCCTGTTTATTTGACTAGGCCTTCCCTTGACTCAGGATACTATAATCATCTTCATGCTGGTTGCTTTCAAAGTATAATTATCCTGGAAGTGAATGTGGGTGGTAGGTGGTATGGAAAAGTATTTCTTCAGAAAAAAATAAATAAGAAAAAAATGGTGTGCTGAAGAAAAAAGCCTTATGTAGCTCCCAGTTTTTTGGTTTGGAAAGTGTATATGTAGCTCCAGAAGCCAAAGACGTCCTGAGTCGAAGTCCAGAGAGAGTTCACTAGAAACAGTCTAAATGGAACATGCCCCAGTTTATTACAACACTTTGTACTTCTATTGGGCCCTCTGTGCCAGGATCTCAAGGTGCTTTACAAATATTAAGGGATTAACTTGCACAATGCCGCTGACAAATAGGTATTATTACTGTCCCCTTTTACACGCCTGGGGAATCGAAGTACCAAGGACTAAAACAGCTCAGTTGTGCAACGCGTTTGCCTGGAGAGAAGAGCTTATGTTAGGTCACCCCGCTGCAGCCAGAGGTTTGAATATAGCAAGAGGAAAACTTAGTACCTGTGTCCTCCTGACTGTTTGCAGGTCTCCACTTAGCTACATTCAGATTTGTTTTGGTAGACAAACTTGCAACCTTAGAGAAACAGGAGGCAAAGTTGTAATTAATTCCTCCTTAATTGGCATAGCAGTAAGTAATTCTGTTTAATCCATTCCTTGCTGTGAGGATGAAGGAAGGCTAAACATTTGAACTGTGGAAAGGACAAGAGGAAAAGGGGGCTACGCAGTGAAAGATGGACAGAGCCAGACACTTCTTATGCTGTTGTAGGCACTTGTTAAGAAATACCTACATAAATAAGACACCTTTCTTATTTTTTCCCTCAGATTGCCTATTGACTTAATTAGGTGAAATGCAAAGAAATAGGTGATTCAGTTTGGAAAAATTCACTAAATTTTCCCTACTCCTTCTTGTCTTTTATTCAGTCCATAAGAGTCTCTGGAGTGTGAAATGTGAAGACACCAAATTGGAATTAATTTTGCTCTTTCATTTAACAGATTGTGTTACATTAACACCAGACTATTGCCAAGCAGCAAACCTTTTCTTTCCTCAGATGTTGGCTACTAATACAGACTAAAAACTGCTGAAAGAATGGTTATACTGAAATGCTTTATTTAAGTTTATCCTCCCTTGTGGCTCGAGCGGCCCCTGATTCTGTTAAGATGTATTCACATGAGCAGTCTCACTGAGTTCGCTTTTATTGCTTCCTGGCAAGTAAGCTGGATTCTATTTCATATAACATCACCCAACTTAGAATTTCAAAGCTCACTCAATCCTCAGAGAGACCTTTGCAAGGTTCTCTTCTCCTGTAGCTACACAGGCACTAAACACACTGAGGACACGATTGAATTAATCAGTACTACTCGTGTACAGAAAATGAATCAAGATTCTATTTAAGAGATGACAACTTCGATATCATGTTGTTCATTACCAGTCAAGGAATTGTTACTGCTTATGTAACCAGATTATTAATTTGTTTACTGATGATAGATAAGTCTTGCTTACAGTATTAACCATTCATTGGGAGTCTTAGTGTAGTTCTACTGAAAAGAACTAGCTATAAATGACATAATAGGATTTAATTTCTCTCCCTAAACTGTGTTTTGTTTACACTTTTGAGTGCATTTTTAAATTTTCAGTCCTACAAGTTTAGCCCCAGATCTGACAGTCAGGCTGAGTTCTCTCATCCTCTTGGATGGTGACCAGCATTCAAATTCTGCAGGTTAAATTCTTCTCCTGAAGATACTTGGAAAATGTTTGTTTTGTGCCTCTCGTGGTCAGGATATATCCTGGAAGTAAGTTATTCAGATCCCAGGACTAAATCTGACTCTGCAATTAGTAGGTTATTCTCTGGTATATGGCTAGGATGACATGCTGTTCAATGGCCTGTGGAGTAATTGGTATTGCAGGACTTTGGAAAGTAGAAGTAGTAGTAACAAGGCCTCAAATTGGAAAATGAAACAAAAAATTAGGTACATGACTCCAGCACTCAGGACTGTTCAGTGAGGAGTATCATTTGATATTACCCCTGTCTAGAACAGAATTGCACCTTAGTTAGTAGTTTGGATCCCTTTGCTTTCCTTGCTGAAGATGGCAATATTTAAAGCTCAAGCTCCCTCAAGAGCAGTGGCCCAATCATCGGCACCATCTCACTGAAGAAAATACAAGTCTATTCCATTTGTTTTCAGCAGAATTGTATCTCATCTCTCTGTAAAAGACTCTTCCATTTCAGGCTTCATGCCCTTTGAACTAGAATTTTCATATACATTATTTAAAAGATCCTGTGATACAATGGTAAGTCTAAATTATATTAATTTGAGAGAACCAGAGCAAAAATATCTGAGGGATATTTCTTCTTTCAGCTGTGATACTGTTGCCTTTTTCCATCTTTACGACTGTAATCCCGTTGCATTTGGAATCATCAGGACTCAGTGTGGAGTAGCTGCCGACAGACCTGGGTCATGAACTCAATGAGCAGTCAGTCTTCTTTAATGTGAACCTTTGTCTGTGTATGTTAAAGATGACATGGTTGCACACGTGTACAGTCATCCTGCATTTCATCTGTTAGCAAAGTAGAGGAACTTATTAAAATGCTGCTGAGACTGCCATTCTCAAATGTAGAAGGCTGCTGCTGCATTATACCTACAATCCATGGTGGTGGGTACTTCACCAGTTTAATTTTTTCTTTTTACCTGTGGACCATTTTTAAAGAAAAATACAATCACGTGCTTTGTAGTCTGTAGCCTTTTCCAAGTTTACTACATTTCTAAAGATTTTTGATACCTGCCTATTTCTTCCCTCTAATGTTAATTCCTTGTTTACTTAAACTGTGGTGTGCATGACAATACAGAATTAAGTAGTTGCCAAGGTTCCAGTTTGTTGCTGCTGTGGTTGGGTTTCCTGCTTGGTGAAATAGTGTTTCAAAATATGATTTGTCAGGTATGTTTGATCCCATTGAAGAGGCAAGGTGCGTGACATCTGGGGCAGCTCTGATGAAGTTAAACGACAACTACCCATTAAGTTCAATGGAGTTAAATTAGGAATGTTGAGAATGTCAGATGTTATACGTCTGTCATAGCATTGCCCAAAATTCTGAAGATGCTGTGTAGTATATCATGCCCAGCAATGCTGGAAAACATTGGTCAAAGTTTTTATATTGGGACTCAACTGCATTTTGACAAGCAGTCTGTTGTACAAAGAGGTCCCCCTCTGTTTATGCGAGACGTAGACCTGAGGGTAGCAATAGTCTGCTGTACTTGCAGCTATCTGTTCCCAACTTCTTTTTCAGAAATGAAGCATGGAAAGATCTTTTAAGACTTTTTGCTGTTAGATTGTAAGCATTTGCTTCTAGTACAAGAAAACCAGAAAACTGCAAAAGTGAAAATGAAGTTTCTGTACATCAGATGGAGTTTGGCAGTATAAAACAGTGTGTGCTTTATTAAGCGCAGTTGAATGGATCTCAATTAATTGTAACTGCTACTATATGTGGGAAGGTATAGAATGGAAAATATAACATTAATAATGAATGCTTTCCTGTTGGTGGATAACTAATTTTTAAACTGCTTGGAAAATGGAGTTGCTGGACAGGATTCACTTAGTGAGGCTGCTGCCTGACGTGTAACTTTGCTAGTTTTAATAGTGGCTGATTGCACAGGTGGCAATAACAACAATGGTAGATTTTCTGAGAAATGCATTATTTTCACAATGCCGTTGATGTAAGAAACAGTAGCAGCTGATAATTAATGATCAATTTGGAGATTATCAGAAACAATTTACAAAGGTTGGCTCTTTCTTTTTAAGTCCCTTTGGATAAACTGGATGGTAAATTACCTGCCTGAGGCTTTTACTTTACTTGTGCTAATAAGATGAAAATGAATTTGTTTATAGCTCTGAACTGAACTTTTCAGGCTGTCTTATAATCCATACAACTCTTCTTTAAACATCTTAAGTGAGTGAGCAAATAGAGACGTTAATAAAATTGAAAACCATCATATCGACGCATGTCACCACCTGGTCTACGTAATGGGGCATGACAAATAAGAGGCACTGCTGCAGAGTTCATAGTTTCATTTTATGGCATATATTAAATATTTGATCATCAGCCAGCAGATAGAAACAATTGGGCTAAGAGTATCATTTGCAAATAGAAGGGTAAAATTTAGACTCTCATAGTCTGAGCACGGGATGGAGAACTTCTACATTTTAATCCGTGCTTCAATATCGTCTCTTTGCGTTGTAGTGTGCAGACCACTTAAAATCCTCTTCTGCATTTCCTCAGTCTGTAAAAAGGACTTAGTAATCCTTATTTACTTCAGAGGGGATAATAATCCTTATTTACTTCACAGAAGGGATATGTGAAGAGTAATTAGTATTTGTAAGTGCTTTTAAGGATGAAAAGAGTAGTGCAAGTGTAGAAAGCTCTCTAGTAAATCATATAAAGGAAAGAAGAGGAGAGAGGAAGTGGGATGAGGTTTGTAGAGGTATGTAGGCGTTTAGAGACATAGGTGGGCTCCCAGTCAGATTTGTGGAAGTGTGTAAATATCATTATATTAGAAGCATATTGTAATCTCTTACAGCAAGACAAACTCCATTTTTTGTCACTTATTTCTTTATAAATCTGGCTCATTATTTATATCCATGACATGTGGGGTGGAGGGGAAGTAGAGGGAAAGGAGGGTAGGGGTGTAAAGGCCTGGTAACAGCTGTACTTTCTGATCCTCCTTCTCTAAAGTACGGATGGAGATGGGGGTGAGAAGAGAGCAGGAGAGAAAGGAAAAAACCTTTGTACATCTCTTTTACAAGGAAGGTTTTGTAGACCCTTATAAATGCCAGCTGGGAATCCCAGCATACAGCTGTATGCTTGGTCTGTGTTGCAAGTAGATTGGTGGAACCAGAAGTATGCTGTTGGTTGAAAATAGTCCTGTAGCATTAGTTTTATATTTCTAAGACTTTATTTTATGGTTGACATTTGTAAAGCTTAAAAGATGATACACCTGTCTGAGCCACTTAGAGAGAAAAACTGGACAGAAGGATCTTTGGTTTCAGTTTGTGAATGAAGGGGTGGGTGACTAGATAGAAGTTGCAGTAATACAGAAACTACCCTTTCTAGGGAGTTGTGTCTTTTTAATATGTCTTTATAATTAGTTATCCAGGGCAGAGGTTGGAAAGGGGGCTGTTTTTCAGCTTTTCATCATTACCATGATAGTGAATTTGATGAATGCAGTTTCCTTCATTTTTTTGTACTGAGGAATTATCATGAGAGCTCCTGAGTAATAGAGAAGACTGGAAATCAGAACTTGTGGTTTGCTGTCTGTCCTGGTTTCAGAGTTTCTTTTGCCTTTACCCATTTAATTCTTTTCCCCATCCCTGGAGGGAGACGTGGGGGGCACGGAGAGGGGGGGAGTGTGAGCGAGCGACTGTTGTGGTGTTTGTCTGCCAGCCAGGGTCAGAACGATGACACTGTCCAAATTTGTTCCTGATTTGCCGTGGGAGGGTGTGTTAGAGCTCTGACTTTCACTTGGCTGCCAGTACTGGGTAGTTCTGTGGGTAAACAAGAACCAAACTGGTGGCTGTAATGGTTCATCTGTGAAATGGGTGTTGCCATTAGTATTTCATGATGAAGGTATGTGAGATTCCTTTAAAATAGTTTTTCTGAGTAAAAAAATGCTCAGTATTTGTAATTTACCGTGACGTTACCTGGCAAGGGGTGAGTTCTCTTCTTGTGTGAAGGACAGAAAAGGGGATCCACTGAAACTGGACATTGTAGTGAAAAGGTTTCAGTGACATTCTCCTGCTAAATGCTGGGTTTTGGTTTAGGGTTTTTTGGTTGGGTTTTGGAATTATTTTTGCATTATCACTGCCCGGAAAAGAAAGTTGAATAGATTTTTATGTAAATATATCAATAGGTTAAAAAAAAATTGTTAGGATCTATTGGCAGGACTTTATGAAGAAATTTAGTTTTGCAGCTTCAAAATACAGTAGCTGAATAGAGTACTTAATTTTTGCCCTTGATTATATGTCAGTATGCACAAAAACATGAGTTAAATTAACAATACAGACAAGTAATACAAACAGCAATCACCAATAAAATGTTTTATTTAAAAAAAAAATAAAATCGGAAAGAAAATCAGAGCTTGCAGAGCTTTTTATAAAGGCAGTTAAACATTCTTATCTCTTATGTAGAAGTAAAAAAACTGGGAGCCAGATAGATTCAATAAATTTTGTGGGGTCACCTGGGAAATTGCTGATAACTGGGCACTGAATAACAGTCTGTTGAATTCTTAATTTTGTGTCCTGGTTTTGTAGCCCCTACTGAGATGGAGAGGGTATTCATCAGTAAACTACCTGGTCATGGTTTCAACATTTGTGCTTCTTCAGCAGTGATCAATGCCAAAGGATATTGCGATGCTACAGAATTAAAGTTCTGTGATGTATTTCAATCAGTCAACCAGTCTTCTATCCTAGGTGTCACTCAGACAACTGTAGAGCTTGTCAGGTGTCTACTTACCCAAATCAAAAGCTGTTACATTTTCAAAATTAAAAATGGGACAGTGGACCTTTCTTGATGTGTTTTGTATCCAGTTCAGGCTGGTAACCTTGAAAACATAGCTGCTCATCAACCTGTGATATGGAGGTGTTTGTTAATGTTTGATGTGAATGAATCCATGATTTCTCTCAATGTCGTAGTTTAATGTGATTGTAATTATTCCTAATCAGTTACTTTGGTTGCAATAGGCAGCCCACGGAAGTGACAGGTCATCCTCTTCCAACTTAGAAGTGTTCTTTCCAGTATCATCTTCAGATACATCAAAAGGTTTTCTGGGAGATTACTTTCTGTTGCCCATGGATTTTTTTTAAATAGGGATTAATGTTTGAGTTGTTCTCGGTGCCAAATCCGTGTGGTTAGAAAAAACAAAAAAGCAGTGTATAGGTAGGGAGTGTAGAATAAAAAAAGTAGAGGGAAGTAAGGAAGTTTGGCTGTTCATTTTTGTTTAACAGATAAATTAGTTTTCTAAGGTGTTCAGCACCTATACATCTGACGCCTGAAGGAATCTGAAGGTCCTCACTCTCTTCAGAGCCCAGTGGTGCCCTTTGAATGCTTCATTCTCCACGCAGTGGTCACTTTCCTCGTAATATTCATGACGTACATTTTAGATCTGAACATCTGGATTCAGATTCACTTATAATGTAATTATAAGTGTATCCCCAGGAGGGAGAGGGGTTTTGATGGAAGAAATCTTTTCAAGAAAGCTATTATACCACTTGTTATGGCAGGAGCGGCCAGGTTTACTTTACTGTAATTTATATTTTTTTCGGAAGACTATAGCTGTCATCTGAAGTTGGACTTCAATGGCAATATGTGTCCTAGACTGCTAAATTGTTCTGATACATCTCAGTAAACACAGTTCTAGGCAAGCACATTTTAATGGTGATTTTTTTTTTAAGCGTGTTTGAAGGCAGTATGTGGACAGTGTGATGTAGGGGAAGAGCCAAATGTTTATTTTAAGATGTGTTTGAATGAATCTGCCTACATAAACTTGCCAGTGTTAAGAAGGAGGGGCTCTGCCCCTTTTAGATCACAAAGGCCTCTCAGTGGGGGATGGTTTTGGTAATGGAAAAAACAAAAAAGCTTCCAATATGTGGTGGAGGAGGTAAAATAAACAAACAGCAATGGATGATTACTTCTCTCCATCAAGGCTTCTTTATCCTTGCAAGCCCAGTCAGTGGTCAGTATGTTAGACACCCCTCCCTGTTTTATCCGTCTCTTAACTGTGTTCTTTGACAGCATTGGTTTATACAGCTGTGTCTATGTGGCGCTGGATGGGAATCCCGGTTGAACAACAGACATGAAGGTAGACAAAGTACCTATGGAAGGGTGAATGGCAGATGTCCTCCCAATTTTCCGGGAGGGAAAGATATTGATTTCAGGGTTTTTATCTTCCTTTCCACCGCATCCCCCTAACTCCCAAATATTTTTAAACAACATTTTTTTGTTACGATGTTTCACTGCCTGCCACTGCAGGTTTTCTAAAGTAAAATTTGAGAGTCCTTATGGTCCTAAAGGTATGTTGTCTGTTTAGAATGTGTCATTTTCACACTGGTGGATTTGTTTTTACTTAGTACACCAATATGCATTTGTTTGTGCAAGGACATATGTGTGTTATATGATTAATAGCTATATTTTTCTTAGCTAACAGCTCTAGCAGTATCTAGGCTTAATGTTTGTTAAGATGGGTAATTATGAGCTGTTTATAATTGTTCTTTCTCTTGAAATTTGACAGGTATTTCTAGAATCAGATATAGCAAAAAAATCAGCTTTTAGACTGTGGTGAGCTGAAGTCAATCCGTTTACTTACATGTGCCGTTACAGCAGTGAGGAGAATGTTAATTTGTGCAAGTAGTAGTTTTGAGAAGTGTTCAGCAATGCTTTAAACTGAACACGGACGTTCAGAAATCTAAAAATTACAGAGCTGAAAGTGGCTCAAACACTACAAACGAATGGACGGGTACCATGATGGGTAGTTACACCACACATTTGTTAATGTAGATTTTTCGTTCTTATGGTTTTATGAGTAAAAACTGGGAAAACAATACAACTGTCAACCTTTCACAAGATGTCTGAAGAAGACTTCACAGTACAATAAGCACAATGAGTGAAGCAGGAGCCTTCACATCATACTGCAAACTTTTTCTGTTCTATCCCTCATGCAATCATCTGTTGGAACGGAGATAGTGTGACTCTGCAGATAATCTGAAGTAGGAGATATGAGTGCAAAGCCACCTGAACACTTGAACAAGTTCATCTTCTCTTTTGGAATATCGGAATGTCTGAGTAAAATTATTTTTTATTGAAACAATTTTTGTTTTACTCTATTTGTATTCCAGAGTAATTTTCAGAGGCAGCAATTTTCACTGGTTTCTGAAAGGCAACATCTGGGCTTTGGAACAATCTCTTTTCAGCTTTGAAAATTCTACCTCAAATTGCTTAGACTTGATAGATGTTCAAACTTTTTGTGTTTTTGTTTTTTTAACATAATAGAAAGGCAATAATGTATTTATTCTCTGTCGTTTTATCTTCAAGTTCAGTTTGATTTTTCTTTCTCAGGCTCTCCAGGATTATTTGTTCCTGGGCCAAGAATGCACCTATCTTGTATAATAAACCCTCCAAAAAGGGAGGAGCACACACATGCATGTGTACAAAAAATAATAAAAACTCTAGACAGCTGGAATTAACCTGTTGGAAAGAAAATGTTTATATCCGTTAGAGGCATTGCTCTGCCCAAGTATATTTTTTCATAGAGGCGCACTCCCAGAAACACAAAAAACATTTCACTGTGCCTATAATTCTTAAAGGTACACAGGGGTTCTCTGAGGCCTCAATTCTGCTACCACTCAAGTTATTTAGGGGCCCAATATTCCAGTAATGCAAGTTCAAACTATGAGTAGATATGCATACATACTTAACTGGCATGATTGGTTTTACTAGGAAACATATAAAAACATATGGATGTATGTGTTTTTGTGTTCCTGTGTTTACTTGCATTTTTTTTTCCATAAAGTGGTAGGCATGATACAAATGGATATGCGAGTGATGGTTGGAGCAAGGGTTTATATAATAATGGTAGAATGATACTGTAAGTTCAGATGTGTATGTGTCAGTGGGTATGTTGAAAATTATTTTATAACTGCAATTATATGTGCATTTATTAGAAGCAAATGTACATGCAATTTTAAATCATTATTCTGAACTTACCAGTAGGGAAATTTATTAATTTCCTCGGGGGGGGAGGGGGGGGGAGGGTATGTTTTGTTTTGCCTTTTTTCTGATTGTACACAAATTCTGGTGAGGGAATGATTTTGTTAAAAAACAAAATCTGTTCGTTGAGTTTGAAATGTAAGGAAAGAAAGAAAGGGGAAAGGAGAGGAGGACTTGAAGCTGGATAGCTCTTTCTTTGGTGCTCCCCTTACTGAACAACGGCATAGTGGAAGAGTAGGAAAAGCTGTGTCATAATTTACAGAGATCTCAATCAAAAGAATGGCTTCTTGTTTTGAAATCTGGGTGTCTTTTGGGAGAGAATTCTTATTATTAATGTTGATTCTGCTGAAAGTAACTCATCATTTAATAATGCTTGAAGAAAATTTTATGCCAGCTTGATTAGACAAAGACTACAAATGACCGAGAGTAAGGTCCCTAAATTGCAAAAGTTTTAATATTAGCTAACTTTTGAGAATGAGCCCATGCTCAGATTTCTTTGTAATAAGTAAGCCATTAATAATTGTAATAATTTTAAAGCTTTTTCAACTCGTTGCCTTCGTTTCAGTCAATGTCAACAGAAATTAGGTATGCATGTCTGTGTGTGATGTATGGATTCCTTGTAGAATGCAACACAACTTTCCCACTCAGCATCTGGAGACTGGCTGACTTCGTTTCTGTCATTTTCAAGTATTAGTTTGTACAGTGAAATTTCGAGGCCTGAAATATCTAATTATTTGACTAGATTCCTCTTTGTAGTTCAGCAGGTAGAAGAGTTATGGTTACTTAATGTCATCGTGATTGCAGTACTGCCTTCAGCAGTGAGCAGTTCCTAAAAATCTCCATGAAAATAAAATCAAAACTGATATTTCTACTGTAGCATGAGGACAAATGTAAAATAATAATAATAATAATGATAAGTTAAAAAAGCAAGATATTTGAGAAGCTGAAGAGTGGGGGGAGGTGATTTTCCAAAAGGTTGGGGGGGGAGAAGGAAGCCAGAGTTAATTTGAGGATGCACTGGAAAATAAATGAGCTTGTGGATTTAATTCAAAATCATCCAAGCAGAGTCTTTTGCATGAAAGAAGCCAGTGATCAGGCTCAGTTTACTTGAAACATCAACAATGACTGCAGCCTGCTGTTTCAAAGTTTGTGCTGATAGATGCTCATTGTCTTTGACACTGCACCACTAATAGTTGTATGTTGCCTGTACTGTAACCACATTTTAACTACGTGCCTCTTCTGGTTTTGAGAAGTTCTCAAAAAATCCAGGTTTTAAAGTTTGATCTTTTAGAAACATACTTTTCAGCAGAAGTGATTATGATCTGATCCTGTAGTTTCTGGTTTATAAACATACTATTAGATTTTTGGCTCTTTTGGTTGACATACAGACCTAGTGAAAAACAAAAGGCTTATGAAGTTGACAGGTACCAAACGAAAATAGGATATGGGTTCTCATGCTAAAGCTGATTTTGAGTGTGTGTCTCTGAGCAAATCACTGAACTTTTCTGCTTAACAGCTACTAGTTACTGTACAAAACAGGGACAATCATGCAAAGTCCTGTATGAGATCTGCGAAGGAATTGGGTGATATTCTTTGCAGTAATAGAATACAGTATCATGATAGAAGTTCCTTCATCACCTTACAAATTCTGTTTTGGTTGAAGGTTGGCTCGTTTCAGGCTAGAGTATTCCACTAAACAATTTAGTCATGCACAAAGAACCTTTCCCAGTTACCTGCTTCAAAAAGTCAATGAAAATCTTTGCATAGCACATGTTGGGAACATTAAATGTGAACTTTTTTCACAACGTGTTTTTCCTAGACTTGATTTTGCAGGGTTTTTTTCATGGGGAAATTCCTTGCAAATGAAAG
>VZTO01016468.1:32621-61086 GCA_013400615.1 Syrrhaptes paradoxus | reverse complement strand
CTGCTGATCACAGCCTTCTCTCATCATGGTTGCTTTGTAGACATTCTTACTGGAGTAGGGGAATGGAGTAGTTGGGGAGCAGTGAGAAAAGGTGATAATTGAACACAGGAGATAAGGTAAAACCAATTATTTTGGAGGCAGATAAGGGAAGATGGGAAGCAAAGTATTGAAGAAAAAGATTTTTAAGAATACTGGGAGTACCTTTGGAACTTGAATTTGTGCTGCCCAGTAATCATCTGAAATGAACCAAGTGAGAGAAGACCAGAAGTTCAAAAAGTGTTTGATAGTTTCTGAACTTTGTACTTCTAGCTTGTTCTTGATACTTCAATCCAGAACAGAGGCTAAGATGCCAACTTTTAGAAGACCTGTCAGTATAGTAGAAGCAACTCAAGTGATACTTGAATAAATTACCAAAGTACTGCAAGGTGGTCTTGGATGCCTTAGTAATTAACTTCATAAAGCGGGTGGAAAACGTGATTAAAGGAATTTGAAAATGGGCATGCTATTTTTCAGCACAAAAATCTGTGTTCAATCTATATTTAGGATTTTAGGGATATACTGAAAAAAATAAGGCCTGTTCCNGTGGAAATTGAGTTCTTTGTTCATCCTTTCTTAACTGATTGAAGTGAAGGGTAGCATCTCATAAAGGTACTGATAGACCAGAAAGGAAACAAATACAAGTTTCACAAGTGTAATCTGTGCAAAACCTGACTAAACTGCCTTCTGACCCAGGACAAATACTTGGAAGATAGGTTAACTGTTGGTTTGTCTCCATATTTTGGAGAGGATAAGGGTGATACCACTGGGTTTTTGAGAGGTGGCTGTTTAAAGATGACTTATTTTAGAAGATTATGTTGTCCTTATGAATTTCTTTGGACTGTACAGATGGAGCCTGACCACAGCTTAAGTGTTTGATTTTAAAATTCAATGAGTGCACTGAACATGCTCAAAGTGACAACAGTACGTAGTCTGTATGTGTATTTTTCTAAGTCACATGCCTATACATTTTCTATTTTTTTGTTGTAACACAGTGTTTTGTTGATTTGACAGCAATACTTTATACTTCTGATCATAACGGATGGTGTGATAACAGACCTTGATCAAACTCGAACTGCCATAGTTAATGCTTCAAAATTGCCCATGTCCATTATCATTGTTGGTGTTGGAGGAGCGGACTTCGATGCTATGGAGTTTCTTGATGGTGACAATGGAGTTCTTAGGTCCTCGTCAGGAGAACCAGCTGTCAGAGACATTGTCCAGTTTGTGCCGTTCAGGAAGTTCCAAAATGTAAGTAATCTTAATGGTATGCTTAGTAAATGTTATAGGGGTATGCTGGATTTGCTAAGATATCCTTCATATAGTCCTAAGCTTTTGCAGTGTCTCTAAAATGAATTGTGAAGTCTGAGATATGTCTTTATCAAATGCTGGGGAAAAAAAAAAAAGGACTTAAGCATCTGTAGAATTTCCGTTAGGTGAGCTGCTTCATGATTAAAATCTCCATTTTTGGTTTGAGCACTGCATTTCTGACTTGATGAAACAAATGGATATGGGTGCCATTTGGGAGGAAGAACTTACTGTGTTTTTTTTCTCATGGAGAAGTGTTTTCTATTGTGGATGCCTATTTGTAGATGTGGATTAGTTCTCACATTTTAGTGCAGTGTTAAAATTCAAGACTAAATCAGGGAGGTCGTAATCAGTAGAAGTTGTGTGTCGGCACAGTAGTGTTGATACCTTTCATTTTCATTAAAGAAAATATACCCAAAAAATAGGCAGTGGAAGAAGGGAGTCCTGATCTTTTGCTGTAGAACCCAATAAAATATGCACAGGCTAATATAGTCTGACTTTAAAATGTTATATCACTGGAAAAAAATCAAAAAAAATTTCTCAGGATGGGGAAGATAAGATCAATGTTTTTCTTTCCATCCTAATATGTTCTAATTTTGTTTTGTTTCTTAGTATTAACCCTGTTAATAATACTCCTCATACCTTTTTATTTTGTCTTTATGTTTTTATTTTTACTTTTGATACAAGTTATTTGTTTTATATCAGAGCAGCTCAGGCAAACTGAAAGGATGAAGAGAGCATAATCAATATAGAATATGCTTACTGAATAATGCACTTGGATGTAGATAAACTAGGTCAATATTCAATATAAAACTACATATTCAAATACTTTCAGTTTCTAGAAAAAAGGGCACTTTTTTTTCCCCTATGGATACTTGCTCTTACAGTAAAAACAGTGTCTCTAGGAGAGCTGCTCTGTAGCAGTGTGATTACTCTGGATGAGACTTGCAAAAATGTTACAGATGGTTCCACAAGCCTCTGAAGGATCATCTTAAGCAGGTAGTGGAAGTGTGTTCATGGCTGAAGTTGGATGTCTGCACTCCTGTGTGTGCATGTGCACTTCATATGACAAAAGTTGTCTTCAGACATGACAGCCCTTTGCGCACCCAGCTCCTTTTACTGCAGTGGAACATGGCAGCCAGATGGTTCTTGGTGATGGGAGTGAAAAAGTAAAGATGTCAGGAAAGCTTCCGTCTGTCCCACAAAGGCACTGTGTAAATTCCTCTGTAAAATGTCAGGCTTCAAATTGGCCTAGTAAAGGAGGTGCTTAATACCTGTCTTAGGATAAAAGTTAACAGTTGGTGGAAACTGAAACTTGATGTTCTCTTTTTGTAAGTCTCCAAAAGAAGCTCTGGCGCAGTGTGTCCTGGCAGAAGTCCCTCAGCAAGTGGTGAACTACTTCAGCACCTACAAACTGCAACCTCCCAAGAATCCTGCCGCAAAGTGAAGGGGCTGAGCAGGGGAGCTGACACTTTGTGCTTGCTGTACTTGCTGTATCTACAGACTTTGGTTCTCGAGATACTTCTGTATACATGTATATGCGTGCCTCTGTATGGTAATGTCTGTTAGCTTTTGCCTGGAAATCACTTTGCCAAATGTGCCTTTTAAGGGCCAAAATAGTAACTGTGTTAATGTTTAATGTTAATTTGAGAGATAGGGCTTATGTGGGTGCATTTTGTTTTGAAAAGTAAGAGTGGATAAAGAGAGGTTGAATATGCAGAGGAAAGGAGGAGAACAGCTGGAAGTGGAACAGCTCCCTGTTTGATAAATACAGCCAGTGGGAGTGTTCAGTTACTTTTGTGGGGATCAACACAGAGGACTGCAGTTTCTCGGTGATCATAAAACCTGCCTGAAATGAAATAGAGGGTATATCCCCACCAAGCAGATAAAAGTCTGTATGTGCTTCAACAAATCTGGAATACTTCAGGCTCCTGTGTCTATTAAACCACCATAACACAATATTGTCACAGGAGTTTCATAGTTAGACAAGTGCCAGAACAGAGTGTAAAGGCTGACCTTGCATGTCTGTTTCATGTTTGCCACTTCAGTGCCTTTGGCCAATGCCTGGGATTCAGGGCTATGAGCCGAACAATTCCTTAAAGTATATATACTCTTACAGTATGCAGTCTCTTAAGGTAGGACAGGAAAAACAAGGTTGAATCAAGGTAAACCTCTAACATCTCAGAAGAATACTATTGGCCTTTGAAGCTACTACTGTAAAGGGTGTCAGATGTGTTTCTATGTGTCCTGTGTAGAAAACAGGAACTCCAGATTTTATTTTGGTTGTGGTTTTGGTTTAGTTTTGTTGGTGTTTTTTGTGTTTGTTTTTTTTTTTTCATAAAACAATCATGACTATTGATCTTTAAAGGGCTTTTTGTGAAGTGGAGATTCACTTTTCAGTTGAAAAGCTTTGTCTGATTTATAACTGCATATTTTCAAGCAAGGACAGTTCTTGAAAGTGCTACCAAATGTGTATTGGTTTTGTCATGGTTTGAATCATGCAGCTTTTTCATGAGCTCATTAGTGGAAAGTGCCTGCAAAAAACCATAAGAAAATCTCTCCAGTTCTAATCCTATGCATTTCTCTAGGGCAAACAATTTCTGGTTTATTCCCTTGGCTTGGGCTTTTTCTTCACCATTTGCAACAAGTATAAATCATGTTGTGTTTGCTTAGTGGACAGATAAAGCTTTATTATCTCTCAGCTGCATATTGCTTTCTGAGGTTCCCTTCTGATCCTGTCACTCCGTCTAACATAATAGGATGTAAAGGTCTCATTTATCATGTCCAAAATGCCCATCCTAAACATTAATTTTGCAGTTTCACATTTGAAGTGGTTTAGAGTTACCCATCCAGCTGATCTGATTTTTGGATGGTCTAGCTGTAACATATTAGAACAGAAAGGACAACACTAAATTTAGCATGCCTGAGTACTCAATCAAGATTGCGCCAGGTTGTAGTGACTTTTTTAGTTGCTGGAGCTGCTCTGTCATTTTTTTGTTTGGTTGGTATTTTTTCCATGCATGTATAATCCTATCAAAAAACTAAATTCACTTTAACATTGATGGATGAAAGATGTGTGTATTGAGATTGTCTTCCACGTCCTTTAAAAAATATCAAATGTGTTGTAGTTGACTAGTTATCAGTCATGGATGAATATGTTATTCTCCACTCCATTTTCCGTGGTGAAAGGAGGTCCTAAATACTTTCAGTAGTGGAATACTAAGGAAGACACTTTATTCATATTAAGCCAAGCTCTTTCTTTTTTTGAAATCTAATGCATGTGTTTGTTTATATAAAAATCTACGGTCATCTTTTTATCAGTGTAGTGCTGATTTGTGTTACTACTTTGTATATAGATTATAATGAAGTGTCATACCAGATATGCAACACAAAATATTAAGATGAAGGAAGTAATGAACCTAAATCACACTGTCGCAAATCAATGTTGTATGACTTTGGAACATTAAACTGTTTCACAGTTACAGGCTCCATGTTCAGAGAGAACTGGATGCAGTGTTACTGCTTTGTCTAGATTCATTGATGTGGATGAGTACTACTGATAGGAGTACAGGATGCTACTGAAGTTCTCTGAGCTGTCTGCCAAAAATGTAGTGCTGCATCTGAGTTCTGTTACAATTTAAGTTGCCGTGGGAGTGCATTTAAATGCATTTAAGTATGTTAATAAGTATTGCTATACTAAATATCTGTAGCATATAAAATACATAAACCTGCTTGTTTTGTCTGTATTCTATACATAAATTCTGAGTTTCTATATTAGAGAATTAATTATCTCTTGTTGGAAGAGGGCTCCCATGTTCTCAAGCTTTGGGAATTAAATAGCATATCAACGCCACCTGCTTCTCAGTGTGCCCTATTCTGTGTTAAAGAAAAGTGTTTCAGATCTGACATTGCCAAAAACCATTTTGCTGATATAACTTCTCTTAGCGGCGTACAGCTAACAGTCTGTTGGAAAATTTGGAAACTTACAAGTTGGGCTGAAGCAGTATTCTGAGTCGAGGAATGCAGCAGATTGTGAATCAAGAGGAAGGGGAGTTATATTGTTGTTTTGCCATTTTTTTGTTTGTTTATTTTTACATGTAAAAAATGCCTTATTAGCTCCACGGTGTCAAAACACAAGATTGTCAGAGTTTTGTAAAGCGAATGTGCTCACAGGTCACTTGCACCACCTGGTGATAAAAATGATGTATAGCAGTCTTCATAGTCAGATACTTTTTGCCATTGAATGGTCGAAATGTATACGGATGTACAGCAGAGGAATAACTTGTAACCAGAATTTTTTACTTTCCTACGTATTTCATTTCTGATGAAGTTAACTGATTTACAATGCATTAAAAATATAATTTCAGTATACTGTTCTTCCATTGTGCTTTCGTATTCAGCATTTCCTCTCTAATGATAAATGCTGCTTTTGCAGTTCCTGTGATGAGTATTCCACAGGCTGAACAGCTCAGATGTGTAACAAGTCAGATGAGAGGAAAAATGTCTTTTCATCCAGTGGTTATGACTGTTTGGTGTATGTTTCATAAAGCATCTCATACTGGCTTTTAGCAAGAAGATATTCTGAATTTTGCAGTTTCAGCAGTGGCTGTTTCATGCTCTTTGCCATGTTGGAGTTCTCCCATGCATTCTATTTCATACAATTGTTACCAGGTTTTCCCAAACTTTTTTTCAGAACGGTGTCTACATGTTACGTAGAGAGGCATGGAGATTTGGTTGCTTTTAGTTTTCAAATCCATTGTCCTACTCCATCCTGCAGTTTCTTTATATTCGAGTGTAGTCAAGTCTGAGATGCTTTATTGGGAAACAGGGATACTAGAGGTAAAGCATCGCAGTGAAGTGCTGTGATGCCATACAGAACCTGAGTGAGCTTTGATAGAAGTTGTGTCCTCTAAGTGCTCTAGAGGAATTCGCTCGACTTCTCCACCAGTCAGGAATCCCCAGAGTAGAATTAGTTCTTGAAAAGGTTTAATACATCTTACATCCTGGCCTTTCTTTTGTCATTCCTCTTGGTGAAAACCCTATAAATAGTTGCAACTTGGATTCCTGGACCCTTCTTGCCCTTGCCCGCTCCTAAAAATGGAGGAATTCTGGGATAAATTCTGGAAAGGGAAAATACTCCGACAACAAAAAAGCAGGGTGTCAGAGGAAACCAGATGAATGTTATTTCTGTGTGACCGTAATCTTCTGCAAACACTGACACTTTTGTTTTGTGTCTAAGGAACTTGAGAACTGTGCATGACTTGGTAATTCTGCAGCTAGAACTGACAGGCTTCCTGCAGTCCTGAGCTGTTAAGAGCTGTAGCAAAGCAGCAACTCGTGGGACACTCTGTTCTGCAGTGTAATGCTTGCTGCAGTCTCAGCCCTTACTTTGTAATATGTGTCAGTGTTTGATTGATGAACTTAAATATGCCAGTAGTGAAAATGTTTGAAGTTACGTGGTAGCATTTGTGTAGGCAGAAGGGGATCGGATCTTTTGCAATGACAAAGAGCTTTACTCCTCAATAGAAAAAATGTTAAAATATAGAGGTTTATGTCTTTTTTCCCCTTTCCATAGTGTTTTGACAACTCTCTCTCAAAAAAAGTGAGAATCATATATTGTAGTGAATTCATGGATCATTATTATTCACAGAAGTCTTCATTTGTGAAGCAGTTCTGCAATGTTTCCAATTTTCAGATTGCACATCCAGGAATGTCTCAATACAATAGAGGAATAATTCTTTATGGTGTGTCTTATAATTTTCTGTCTCTGTTGTGACATCCTTTTTTCTTACATATCAGGTAACAAGTAACATACAAATCAAAATGGTTCTTCCCGTGTTGCAGTTGAACCTTGACCTCACTGCTAATGTGGCAGAACTTTCCTTCTGAAAGAGATATGGGTTTTGGTCATGTTGAAGTGTTCCGTATAATATATGGAATTCAGTCATCTAGCTTTTACTCGGGCAAAAAGCTCCCACTGAGGCTGCCAGGTTGCCTGTGATTAGAGAAGTTCAAGGGCTTAGAACAGACCTATACAATACATGACCCACAGCATCATATGTCACCTGCAAAGCGAATGTTTAATTTTGGCATGATGCCTTCCTCAGTTGGCTGCTCAGCTGTGAAGCCTGCCCTTACGATTTCTTGGCTTGGCCTCTGCATAATGGTTTTAGTTCCCGAAATCTTTCATCCAGTGGGGACTGAAAGTGGATCGGGAGAGAGAGCAGACACAAACCCATGGAAGAGAAAAAAAGTGATTGATAATTAAGCTTAAAACACGGCTTTAGCCTTTTGTTTGATACCGCACTCCTTTCGGTGGTGTGTCGATGCAGCAGGTTGAGTGTGGGAGCTCCGTGTTGGACAGCTGTAGCCCTCTCAGCTGTGGTGCTGGCAAAGGGGTGACTTTAGTTCACAGGTATGGTGTAGCTCAGCCCTGGTAAGGCATGGAGCTTGCTTTGCACCATCAGTTGAGGTCTGTGATAAAGGTGAACATTGGTTGAAACCGTGCACCACAGAGCCAGAAAGTGTAAATCCTGCTTTTTGTAAAACAGCCTTTATTTTTGAAGTGGCTGGTTTAGATACAAAGATTCTTCAAGAAGTTAGCCGGTATCAACTGCGTGCTCTTCAGAGAGCATTATGAATGCCCAACCCCTTGAGAAGATCAAATGTGTAAATCAGTAGCCCAGAGCTAAAGGTCACCCCTGGGGTTTGGGGGGAATATCTTTTCCATGTTTATTCGCCAGAGTTAAGGACAATGGGAGCAGATACTCAGGCTTTTAAAAGGCTGGCAGTAATTCTGCAATCTGCTTCCCTGTTGTTTATTTTCTGATTTTATCTTTTAGCAATGGTTTTGTTGTGTACCCCTCTGTCCCAGGCTAAAGCATCCCAACACGCAGCATCAGCATCACAGCTTTCTGCACTGAGCCACACTGGTCACAAAAGCAGGTCACCGGTTAGAAGTATATGGAGAGGAGAGAGGAGGATTGAGAGAAACATAAGCAACCTCAGAAGCAGTAGGGCAGTAATAAGAAAAAGGATAACTATGGGAAGCCAGAAAATAAAATAGAAAAAAATACATACAAAAACTAAGAGCAAAGTGAGCAACAGGAGCATCAAAAAGAAAGCGAGAATAAACAGGAAAGGGAAGAGGAGAAGCAGGAACAAGACAGAGTAAGAGATAAGGGAAAGCATGGATCAAACACAAAACTAGTCCTGAAATAGTCTGAGCTCTAATACGTGCTACGCAAGAAGTTCTCTGTTCAGGCTCAAAGTTAAGAGATAAGTATATAAATAATTTGTCCAGTTGTCTCAGGAGAGGAGGAAGAGAACAGGAGGAGCTGGGACAGATTTTTCTCTTGAGTAATCTCTACTTTTAATCTCTTTTACCCAAAAAGCTAGCCCTCTGAATTCAGCAAGACAATAGATGGGGCCACAACCTGAAGCAGCATCTATTCATTTTTTTTCTCTTTAACTTCAACTTTAAGGATCTCTCCCTCTCCTGCTCTGGGGGATGGAGACATACTAATGATCAGAGACTCCTTAGTGGTTCCTCTGTGCATAACTGTAGGTGGTTTAGGCTTAGTGTCTGCATTTGGATCTTCTTTTTGTGCAGGGGGTGCAGATGAGGGCACAGGTTCCACGGGTTTCTTCTCCTTTTGTTCAGGCTTATTCTCTGCTTCAGCTTGAGTTTCCTAGATACAAGAAGTTAAATATTTTCCAGTGTTGTGGAAGACGTTCAGACTAGAAGTACTATTTTGTATATGCAGTAGAAAGGCACAGCATAGATACTGTGATTAGTGGTATACAATGTATGTACATTTGTATTTAGATGCTGAAAATCAGCTTCTCAATTAAAAATTCAGTTTCAGAATGTCAACATAAAACCTAGAAAAATCTTGTGGCTAGTGATAGTATCTGCTTCTTATTAATACAGCAGAATGAAACAGGAACATTTCGGGGCAGAGAACCCTGCCTTAGGTCTTTCCTTCTTTTATGTACTTACTTTAGTATAGAAAGAAAAAGTGTTATGTAAATCTTGACATATTGCCCAAGTGCCCCAGTTCCTTGGCCAAGCCTATTTGCTATTAAGTTCACAAATACACATAAAATTGAGCAATGTTTCTGCTCCAATCATAATGTTGTAGTCACTTGTCTAAGCAGAGTTCTTTATTTAACTTTAAAAAATAAATAAAAACAATGCCAGTTCAGCTATAAAGACAGAAAAGAATTCTGCCACCTTTGGGTAAATATGTAGAACTGAGCAGGTTCTTATTAACATTTACATTTCTCAAAACACAGTATAATGTGGGAATTATTTTTCATCAACTAAAATAACAGTTTTCTCATAAGTGCAATATATTAAGAGATTTAAGTGGTTTTAGCTGTATGGGCTAAACTTTAAATTTTGTCTGTGGGATTTGTGACAACCAAAGATCTGACTTTGAATTGGCAAGTACACTGTGTGCTTGAGTCAGCTGGATCAGGTTACTGTGTTAGGATATTTCTGTATTGACTATTGTTTACATAAAATTGGAAGATCGGATGCCCTTATTTTATCCTTACTTTCTTTGAGGATTTTTGTTTGCTTGCTTTTTTCCTTGATTTTTCTATGCTATTGTTTGCTCTGCTCTGCAGAGAGTCCAGGTCCAGGAAGATTTGAGCCAAATTTTACAATTTGAATTTACAGAGACTCGGTACAGTGATTTTATCTCAGCTGCTGGGAGGTTTTGCACTGGTTGCAGTAAGGTTATATTTTCATCTACTCTTTTTACCCATGCCATCCCAGTATCTTTCCTATTTCCCTCTTCAGCACCTAGAATTATCTGCTCTATTTTCTGCGGCATTACCTGAATGTCTTGTTCTCTCTTCAGCTGCAGCAGCTTAGCAAGGCCTTCTTTTCCTTTACCTCCAAGCATCGCTTTAAACAATTTTGGAGTTTCCTGTTTCTGCCCAAACAGACCGGCCAAGCCCCGGGGTTGTTGTACTGGTGGTCCTGGAGCAGGTTTCCCCTTCTCCTTCAGCAGCACCCTGGAGAGATGAAGGAAGAACACACAGTGGTGCTGTGAAACTGAACAAAGTTCCCGTAAAACTAAAAATCTGACAACTCTTCCAGCAGTTTTTTTTTGTCCCAGGTCCAGTGGCAAGAGCAAAGATAGAAAGGGTGATGGTTTTACCCTGGGATCTGGTAGAGTTGTAGGCCACTGCTGTAATTTAGTGATAGAATCATAGAATCATTTAGGTTGGAAAAGACCTTTAAGATCATCGAGTCTGACTGTAAACCTCACACTGCCAAGTCGCCCCGTAAACTGTGTCCCTGGGTGCCACATCTACACATCTTTTAAATACCTCCAGGGATGATGACTCAACGACTTCCCTTGAGAACATTTTTGGTGAAGAAATTTTTCCTAGTAACCAATCTAAACCTCCCCTGGCATAGCTTCAGGTTGTTTCCTCTTGTTGACTGAGAAAAGAGACTGACTCCCGCCTTTCAGGTAGTTGTAGGGAGTGACAAGGTCTCCCTTCAGCTGCCTGTCCTCCAGGCTAAGCAACCCCAGTTCCCTCAGCTCCTCCTTGTAAGACCTGTGCTCCAGACCCTTCACCAGCTTCGTTGCCCTTCTCTGGACCCGCTCCAGAACCTCAATGTCCTTCTTGTGGTAAGGGGCCCAAAACTGAACACAGGATTCAAGGTGCGGCCTCACCAGTGCCGAGTACAGTGGCACAATCACTGCCCTAGTCCTGCTGGCCACGCTATTGCTGATGGAGGCCAGGATGCCATTGGCCTTCTTGGCCACCTGGGCACACTGCTGGCTCATGTTCAGCCAGCTGCCGACCGACACCTCTAGGTCCTTTTCCGCCAGGCAGCTTTCCAGCCACTCTTCTCTGAGCCTGTAGCGTTGCAGGGGGTTGTTGTGACCAAAGTGCAGGACCCAGCACTGAGACTTGCTGGATCTCATACAATTGTTCTCAACCCATCAGTCCAGCCTGTACAGATCCCTCTGTAGAGCCTTCATGCCCTCAAGCAGATCAACACTCCCACCCAACTTGGTGTCATCTGCAAACTTTCTGAGGGTGCACTCGATCCTCTCATCCAGATCATTGGTAAAGATATTAAATCCCATAATGCTATAATTTTCTGCAACATCTTGTACTTTGTAAGTGTGGGAATTTCAGAAGTGAAGATTTTCCTTTTTTTAAGTTTTATTGTCATGAATTTAGAAAGTACAGTTCAGCAGCTTGCATGGGTTTGTTGTGTAAAGACCACACAGTGACTATCAGGCAGGTGATAATAAACTTCTTGCTTGAATAGCTCCTTTGAGGTTGTTTCAAGGAGACATTTAAAGGTGTGGAAGGGACAATGCAATCCTAGAGAGATCTCTAAAGTAAACCTTCCAGGGCAAGGCAACTGATAACTTGATTCCAAAGCTGAACATCACTGCAATCTTTATCAAAATAGTGCACAAATCTCCTGTTGGTACCGAGTTTTTCTAGAGACATGGCTGACCATACAGTAGAGCACGGGAGTTTTGGAAGAACGAGTAGTTGCCTAGACAGGTGAGCAGAATACGTGTCTTCTAGCACAGGGCAGGTCATGCGTCTCTTTAAAATTAAACAGGACATCCTGTGTCTAGGCTGATATCTAGAGAGGGCTTTGGGCCTAAATGGAGCTGCAGATATGAAGGATGGATTATTATTTCCATCTATCTGGAGGCCATCTAGAGGAAGTAGAATTTAATGGCTTGGCAGGATATGATTAGGGTGGGCAAGAAAGCAGAAGATAGTGTGGGACAGAGAGAGGAATAACAAGTAATGATGGTTGTACAACTGTTTAGAAAGAAGCTGGAGAAAAGTCAGGAAGGATAAATACTGGGGACCATAATTCAGTGTATTTGTTCCACCTTTCTACCCGTTGATGCTGGTTTTGAAAATGGAGCAGTCAGCCCATTCTGTGTCTAGGTTCCTTGTTCCTCAGGGGCGTGGTGATTCTCAGGATACTGTTGTTTGATAACCAGGGCTGTTGAAACACGCTGAATGAACCATCTGCTAGCTCTTCCACTAGACCAAATGTCCCTCCTGTGCTATGTTTAGTCAACTCTGGTGGAATTTAAAGTCTGGGAGCACCCTTCCAACCTTTGATAGCAATGCAAAGCAACAGCTGAGAACAAGAAGTGTGCTGAAGTATACTAATAATGACAAAATGTTTCATGTATTTGGACCTTTTACAAGGTAGCAAGGTATTCATTTTATCATAGTTTTATGACAAAATCTGACAATATTTTGCCCTTTGAAAGCTGAGGAAATAGCGATCTTAGCAAGCTACAGCCAAAGCAAGATGGAACAAAATGCACACCTTTCAGACCTGTGCACTCCTGTCTTATCAGGCCTTAATTTAAATCCATTCCTAACTACTGCTTAAGATTTTGGAAATGCATACACATCTGTGGGTGCACTGAAGTGCATCTGTGTAGAATTGTAGGTGTTCTGTTGCGTCTTTGAAAACCTTCTCCTTAACTGACATCTGTTCCGCAGTTTCTTCTTGACTATGTAAGGAGTCTTAATATGCAGCTCTGTCTCCTAGTTGTTTTGTTACCTTAAATAGAATGGAGAAGGCAACTACATTTAGGGCTTCATTCTGCTTTACCACATTTCCACAAGCCTTGGAATCCCTGCCGAGACAATGGTTTCCGCTAAAAACTACCAGGCAAATCTGACTTCTAAATAAAAATGTGTTTATGTCTGTTACTCTTCCAAGAAAGGAAAGCAAATCTGTCTAGAAGCTACAACTGTCCATTCTGCAGCTGAATGATGTAATTTAAAAACTGTTACTAGGACATACTTTGCTTTCTTCATGAGAAGTTTTTCTGAGTCAGGATAATGCACCAAGATTTCATTGAGTGTTTTCTTGTCCAGAATGAAAAGGTTGGCAAAACCATGAGCCACCACGTTGGCAGTCCTTCGATTTCCTCCACCCGCAGCTAATAGGCTGGAATGAAAATAAACATCGTCAGTCACATTGTTACTTGCCTTAGTGAGGAATCTCTTTGCTGGTGGTTCTCCATTAAAGTCATCGTAAAGCTCACTTACGTACCCAGCTGTTGTATCTTATGCTCTATAAAGGTCCTTTGCAGTTGGGATTAGAAATATCTTCTTGAATCAAGAAGACAACTTGTTACTACCGGTCAGGAGTATGTAGATGCTAAGGACCATGAATGATCTTGCTAGGTAGAGACCTCTCTCCCAAGAGACACCCACTGCATCTGTTTCCTCATCATTCCTCATGTGAAATTAGCATTTTCTCAATTTTATTGTTGAAAATGATTTACATCAGAAGCAGAGCAGCACAAGTCTGTTATTATTGAAAGAGTTATTTACAATGAATGAATGATTCTCCAAGAATTTTAATTTTCCTGAGTGAATAACTTCTGTGGGGCTCTGGTTTTCAGTTTTCTCACATACCACATCTCACATTTGAATGTTGGCAAGTTGAATGACATAGATTAGGAAGGTCTTTCAAGCTGACAGTTACAAATGTGTCTTCCAGAAAAAGAAGGCTATTTTGTATTGAAAGTAAGGCACTAGACCAGTTTAGCAAGCAGCACTTGGCCATAGGAAGTGTATCCACATAAAAATTAGATGTTTTACCAATAAAAATTAAATTTTTCATCTTGCATTAAGCAAATTAAATGAAGATACTTCACTTCTCGGCTGTGGTGATAAGCAAGAGAAGTTGCATTTTGCTCTTAGTACTAAAATTTCTTTATCACTGTATTCAAGGAGATCCGCCTTAAATGTTTCCCGTAAATTAATATTTTTAGAGAATAGTTAATAATTTCTAAGTTTAAAAGTTATTAATAAAGGATAGTCTGGACCTCATAAAACATGAATTGATACTTATCTAAAATATTAATTGAGGGTATATAAATATTAGTTTTAATATTAAATGTATTTATAGAACATGTTTATACATATTAGATCATACAGATAATATATTTGATTTATAAAAGTCTGAGACCTCTGCAATTGTGTGAACAAGGCCATTTTTACACACACACACACACACACACACACACACACAGTGTTTTTCTGCAACCCAAGATAGCAATCAATATATGAACTCAAGGTGCAAATGCATTGTATCGTCTTCCTTTTAAACAATTTGTACAATTCCTCAGATAGAATAAAACTATTTGCACAATAAGAAAAGCAGCTAAAGAAAATTGCAAACAGCTTTTGAGTTCTGATGAATCACTTCTCCATAAGTCATTGAACAGTCATTTTCACGTTTCCTAGCAGCAAGCTCATTTTGTTGAGGCAGACTGGGACTAAAGAGATCAGCTTTTTCATTAAGGTGATGATGTGAGGTGAATTTTGCAAGTAAGGCAGTCTTTGCTCAAACAGAATGACTAGGGACAGTATTACGGACTTCATGATTGAATCTGTTTTAACTAATGTGCTAAGAGTTACATGATAGACCAAATTTTTTAAAGTAACTATGGTTGCCTTGCAATGGTTCTTGATACTGTAATATCTATATTAATAGAGAATTCTTCTTTTTTAATCTTACATTTTTTACTCTAGGCGTTAGCCTGAAATTCTGTAATATTACCATGAGATGATAACATTGGAATTCTTTTGCTAGCAAATTTAATTTAAAGGTGTAAAGTTGTCAAAGTGATGACTCAGCTTATCTATTTTATTTTAATAACTTATCTCTGTAGGAAGCTGCTGTTCATTGAATTTAGCAAATTGATCCAGGGAATGGCACGCGTATCAGCTGAATGTGCAGGCTTGTGGCAGCTCAGCTTAGCACCTGTGTGCATATGGAAAGAGCTGGTAAGGCAGGAAAGGGAAATCGGTCTGGATCTTGCTTCTGAGCAATGTGTCAAACACCAAAGGACAGAGCTCATTGAAAAGCAGCAGCTGCCACTTTGTGGCAAATCCTGGGCCAAATCTTTCACAAAGCTAAATACTCCCTTTAGTTTTGATTTTTAAAAGAAAAGTTAAAGTTACAAAACAGCTGAAAGGCTAAAGCTGAGGCCAAACATTCAGAGACCATCCTGTCAAAAATTTTCATATACTGGAGAAATGTTTTAACTTTTCCAGAATTACCATGTTCTAATGGGAAATTGTTCTAGTGAAATAACAGTAAATGGATGAATGAGGACACCTGGCTTAAAGTGTAAATTTCTCTGGGCTAATGAAGTATTGCATTATAGTTCAATTTCTCCATTGTCAGTGCAGACAGGCTCTCATTAAGGCAGCAGTCTGTTTGCTTCTGACACACACATTATTTTGCTTCCCCAAACTGATATTATCTATACAGGAAAGTAGTAATGAGAGTAAGATGTTAACTGGAAGGCAACTCCTATTACTTAATCTGTTTCTGTAGTAATTTTCAAGGATGAAATTGATAAAGGATTTGTTTGAATATTAGTCTTGCATTGGCCTTGTAGTATAATTCAGGGAAATTTTTTCAACTAAACATATTTTGTTTTCTTCAACTCCTTTACCCTCAGGGAATTTTTAGGCATCATTTTCATGCATTTTGAACAGAGTGAGATTAAATAGCAATCGTGTTATAAATCATGTAGTTAAACCACCTGGAATGAATCTGACATATTTCTCTAAACAAATCTTGAATCAGAAATCAGAAGGAAATCAGTCTGATATCAGGTGATTACCATGCTATGGATACTAAGGGAAAAACTTGGATGTGCTAAATTAAGCAATATTTCATCCATTAAAGAATATTTTTTTCATTTGCTTCTGCTGTACAGTATTCAGAAGACCCTGACAAAACTTATATAGAGAGGTGCTATACAAACTCATTATTTCCTAACACTTCACTCCAAGGAAGGGGATAAATCTCTACCAATACACTTAGTGCTTCATGTCCTTGCTTTTCTTCAATTTTGGAGATGTCTGCAAGGTACTGTGTATTTTCTCCTCAAGTTTATCGACTGTCTGACATTCATATACAAATTATGTGTGTCTGAAGGAGTATGCTGCTGCAGTAGGTCAATGATGAATAAAACAAGACTAGAAGTGTAGGGTTATAGCATTGCTGAGGGTTTTACTGGCTGTATTGGCAATTTTGTGAAGAGCAACACATACTGGGAAATGAATCTTTAAAGGCTGTTGTGTAGTTCTTACGTGGAAACAAGTGCTCACTTTTATGAGATCAAAATCCCTTCCTTGAGTTAAAACCAATCATTATCATTTCTCAGTTTAAAAAATAAAATCCTCGCTCCAAATGCAAGACTGATAAATAATTGAAAGCTATGTGCGTGTTACATATCTGGGCTGCTGTAGCTTTTTCTTTTTATCTTTTCAGTGCCCAGCCCCTACTGAAAACCAGTTCTTTCTCACCCTTTCCACATAACTAACAATACAGTATTCTGTTTTGAGGCTTTGCTCAGGTATTTTATTGTACACAGAGAAATACCTTTCAAATAACCTTCTCTTAAAAAACTGACATGATTTCAGTTTCCCACTCAATGAAGAAGGACTGTATCTGTGGGATATATCAGGTGGCTTCCAGTTGTGGTCTAAGCAAGTTCTGTACGGACATCACGGGATAGATGGGAATGTTTCCCCTACCACAAAGGGAGACACAAGTAGAAGATAAATGTAAACCTGGCACAGAGCTGATTGCTGCTTTTCAAAAGGCAGATTAAAGCTACCAGCAAGAGGATTAACAATAACAGGAAGGCAGCTGGAAGAAATCAAGGATCTAGTTTATCACATGCAGCAGCACATGTGTTTTATTACTTTTCCTCAGGCCAGCCTCAGCAGGGGATGAAGTGCCTAAAAATCTAGTACTTGGCTGGCTAATTGGCGAATGTGGAACATAAGAGTTAATGGATTTTGCATAACAACCGTGTGGAGAATATGAAAAACATTTGTAGCCACCTGAGAAAAATTGTCTCCTTCAGATAAACTCAGACGCAAAAATCTGGTCTGTCAGCCTTTTCTTGTTTTGTATGCTCTTAAACATTTTCAAATGTGGATGCATGGTTTTTGGCAACTTAATCCCTACTTCAGCTCCTAAATGAACCAGTCTTATTATTTTAGATTTTTCATCTCCTTCGTTGAAAATTAATTATAATTTTTACCATCTGCTGTGTAAGGGCACCTAGTCTCACTATGCAGGCAATAAAATGCATTTGCTCTTGCTGTATTGCAGACCTCAAAACAGGAAGTTGTGTTGTATTTTTTAAATGCTGAAGGAGAAATCTGTCTGTATATCCCTGTGTACATTGCCAAAAACACTGGTCTCAGCTCTTGCGGGATTAATCTCTGATGCTTCACTTAGATTTTCCTTCACTGACCTGCATCTCCTTGCTCAGGGTCCTCTTGGTTGATCCCCCCAGCTTTCTAGCCTCCCATGGTAGCTGTCATGCTTACCACAGAGAAGTTAAACAACCGTTGATTATTGATCAGTTCTAAAGAGTTAAAAATAACAATGGACCTACCTGATCTCCCCAAATACAGCACCTGCTCTTAGTGTAACGAGGACTTTTGTACCATCAGGGCCTCCAAGGACTTGAACTTCACCCTGTTTGATGATGTACATCTCTCTGCCAATCTCTCCCTGGGAACACAAACACATAAAGATCTCATGTTTTAGCAGGACAGTGGCTTTTTTTTAGAATTATCTGACAAACTCTTCTTTAAATATCTTTCCCTTTTCTTATACACAGGTTTAGTGGTATTATAGATAAATAAATGTTTGCACTTCTTTTCCTAGCACTGAGAATAAGTGCAAGGATTGGCTCTGGCGGATATATTTGTGGTGAGGGACAATATTTAAATAGGAGTAGGACTATCTAGCCCAGCTTGGAAGAAGAAGACTAGGTAATGACCTGGATTGTAGCAGCCATTTCCATCAACCGTTCTGGTGGAAATAAAGTACTTCATCAGCTTATTTAATAACAAAGAAGTGCAAAAAACCCCTATGCTTCATGGTCTAAAAAGCTTCAGTTTTCACACTACTATTTCTAATAATCACTTACTTAATCTAAAAGGAAATAAGAATAAACAATCATTCAAAACTTTGTCTGCTTTTCTGTAAATCACTGGATGGCTTAGTTTATTTACTATCCTCCACATGATCTACTAGGATTCAAAGCACGGCGTCAGCATATACAATAAAAAGTAGTCAAACTGGAGAAATATGATGGACTTCACAAACATGACCATAACAGTCTTCACAACATTTCAGTAAGACAGGCAAATAAATATTTTTCCACTCATGCAGCTGGAGTAATTGAGGGAAAACATTTAAAAAATGGGTTTTGCACTTCCTGTCTCTTCATTTGCACCTCCAAGCCTGCATGTTGGAGCCTCCTCGGTAAAGTACGATGAGGCCAACACACATCCAAGAAGGAGGTAGTTCCAACAGGGTTTTATTCCCTCCTACATGTTACAGCATTAATAGGATGTGGTTGTTGGCCACATAGTAGATCTATACAAATAAGCGGCCTTTTTGCTCAGAATCAACCTGGAAAAAATTGGTATTTCCATTTCTCATAATCCATCCTTGTTGAGAACTTTTTGCATCTGACTGCAGTATCAAGACCTTGAATCTGCTAGTGTCATTTGTTATCTCTGTTGTGGCAGAGTCCCAGCCACAGTCTAAGATCCTTTCATGATGTGCATTTTACAAGCAAACACACCAAACTACTCTTCCACCTTTCCTAGCCAACAGTAATGATGGGATCGGCCTTTGAAGGGACACACCTGATCCTTTGGTGCATTCACAAGTGTTGAACTTCTTACACTGTCGAGTCAGTGGGACTAGCTCAGCATTTGGGAAGAGGATCATATGTTTAACACTTGGAGAGAGCAGGACCTTAGTGAACATGCTGGACCAGAACTGCTAAAGGTGAGTTAAGGGGTTCTGTTGGTCACTTCTGGGTGTGGTGTGAACTGTGGGTCAATTGCCAGAACAGTGACAGTACTGACACTTCACCTTCCCCATGCTTTAATTACATCCAGCACTGCCTGTAAGTATGTGTACACGCCTTCTGACGTGGGCTCACTTGGTCAGCAGCTGAGCTATCTACCTGTGTTACTACAAGGCTCAAAGGTGTGAGTGAAGGTAGAGCAAGATCGGATCCTGCTGTGAGGAGCGGTATGGGATGCAGTGTATTTTCTACATTCTTGGATAATTCCAGTTGAGAGTTTCTGAATATACAGATGAATCAGATGCAAAACATCATCACAGATTGAGATCTGTAGGCTAGGTTTGTATGTATCTATGTATAAATAATTAATTTGCTCCGTTTTAAATTTTAGAACTTCATAATCCATCATTAGATAAGCCATATTGACATTAAGTACTTTCCCATATTACTGTAATTTTATATTTGATAATATAAGTAATAAAATACATATTGTCTTGTTCTAGGTTGAAACTTGAGACCACATTTGTGATTATTACACAGAGTACCTTAATTACTTATATGCTATCTAATTCACTCAGGATTAATTTTATTTAAAGCATGTTGTTGACCAATACCTGAACTATTTTTCTAAAATATATATTACAACTATTCTTTGAAAGAGACAACAATGCTCACCTTTTTGCAGACAAAATCACCAGGTAAATAGACAATGGATTTCAACCTTAGCAGCATGTCATATATCATCTGGGTATCACACCCCTGTTAAAATAGTTAAAATTGATTGTTTTGTTATTGCAGTAACGCAAGTGGTTATTAGTGCTTACACACAGCGAAACCCAACAACACATGAATGATCCAGGGATTCATAAGTGGAATTCAGACTCAGAACATGGTAAGGATCAGCTTTTAGAGCAGAGAAAAGACTGAAGGAATTGTCATTCCAGGTACTTCGGAAGTTCCCTTTTGGTTGAACTTCTTTTCATTTTTTACAAAGTAACCTTCTGAAAGTGTAAATTTCCTGTGGAAGCTCAGTTAGTGCTATGTTCAGAGCTTTATGGGTCTCTTTTTTTTTTTTTTTTTTTTTTTTTTTTTTTTTTTTTTTATATTTTTTTTTTTTTAAATGATCCGAGGGAAAAAACCCCTAGATCGTGCCCTCATCCCTGGAGGCATTCAAGGCCAGGCTGGACGGGGCCCTGGGCAGTGTGCCCTAGGGGTTGGCAACCCTGCCCACAGCAGGGGGGTTGGAACTAGATGACCTTTAAGGTCCTTTTCAACCCAGGCCATTCTACGATTCTATGTCAAATGTTGGTATGAACCTATGAAGTCCATGTCTTCAGTACATGTGGCAGAAACCATGCAGATATGTAATGTTTATACAGGGATATCATGTGATTTTTTTGCAATTATCCTTACAAACTAGTGAGTGTTAAGGTTACTGTATGTTGATACTAATTCTAAAAATGCACTGTCTCCTGGTTTTGTTGGCAAAAAATCAATCTTAAGTACCTCATTTAAATTGTGTCTCTGGAAACCCATCATGATAACAAAGAGAAAGCTCCTTTGCACAAAAAATTACCAAAAAGTAGCATTCACTACATCAAAGTTGTGTTGCCAGAACACAGCATCAGTGGCCTCTCAGACAGTTCTAGGCAGTATACAGCAAGATGGATAGTATTAAAAATTACATTCTTCTATGTCTGGCTCTTGAGATTAGTTATACTCTGAAATCACTTGTAGTCTGACCATAACATCAGCTTTAATATGTCGATATAATAGGACTGTGTCTTAATCTTATTTTTTTTTTAATCTCTGCTTTGACACAAAAAATTCAAAAGCAGGCACTTGGCTTTGTCCTGACATGTCTCCACTGACTGAAATATTTCTTAGACCTATTTTACCGTGCGTATTAACAAACATGTTCTTAAGTGTCATCAGATGCACATTTCTATCTCAGAAATACCACCCATTTCTGCATTCTCCTGTAAAACTACTTGCTTTGAATAAGTCAACTTTGTTGACAATGGCAAAGTTCACATCAATTGCAATGGCTAATTGCATTTTGGTTGGCATCTGCTCCAGTAATTCTGACTCATCTGTAAAAGAAAAAAAAAAGCAAACTCTGTTAGTTAGTAAATATAAAAGAAGAATCAAAGAATGTCCATAAAAATTAAAATTGTACAGAAAACTAACTTAATGGAGCTATTTTAGCATTTATGATTTCAAATGAGGAAGCTGCTAATATGCTTTTACTAAGATATTGTAGTTTAAGAAACATAACTTGTCTAAAGTTATAACCATAATATTATATAAATTACTAGAATTTCTGAAGTGGTAAGTGTCATACTGCTTTGGTGTTCTTTTTCTTTTCTAAAGTAAATTGATTACTCTCCTCTTACTTCTTGCATGCAATTCAGAAAAGGAGGAATGTGAATTTCACCCTTTATCTGTGTCTATTCAACCACTCTTACTTGGAGTTGCAACATAACTGGAACTGGAAAGCCTTACCCAACATTCCTTGGGAGTCCCATGTGTATTCATACCAGGTTCGCACACGATTTTGGACCACTTTTGGAATAGAATAAGTGTTCATATAGGAGACAGTGTTGTCCATACTGGAACGGTAGTAGTTCTGTCCTGCTGTAGCTGCTCCAATTACATCTCTCATCTGTTGTTGATAACACATTTGAATATCTTTTCAACAACATATAAAAAGAAATAAAACACTTATAAAAAAAATAAAACACTTATAATCAGTCACTGGTTGATTATACATTCAGGTGCATGTTTTGAATAGAAGCTTCATCTGCTTTTTCAGAACCATTACAGATTTAGTCTAATTATGTTGGAAAGTCTATGTTTATGATTTTAAAGGAATAATTTGTGGGTTTTCGTGTATTTTTCTCATATTTCTGGACATCGATGAAAAATATAGATAATCCGTAATAAAGCTACTGTGCATTTGGTGTGCAATGCAAGTCAGAAGTGAAGCAAATTGGGCTAAATTTCTCTAATAACATCAGCTGGAACCACTGGAATTAAGATCCTGCCACTGTTTAAATGGTTAAGAGAGTCTAGATCAGTTCTAAAAATGCACTTTGAGCTGAAAGATGACCTTGGAGATTTTAGTGCAGAAACATTATTTAACATTCCAACACAAATGTAATTTAGCTTTTAGAAAGTGGGTGAGTTAATGTTCATAGATAATCCTTCTTCAAAAACATAACTATATAGACATGTTTCTAGTAGAATGGCTTCATATTGCAATAGCTGAAGATTAGTGTTCCAGTGGGCTGAATTCTGCTTTTTATTACAGAGGTGAAATTGATTGCAGTAGGAATAACAATTTTTAGGCAAGTGTGCTAAATCAGGAATAACTCAGTAAAGAGCTCTTTGTAAACAGGAATTATAACAAACTGCAATGAAGCTATTTGTGTGTTAAGATTTAAGGTCTGAGTCTGCAAATGACTCTACTGATCACAAAAACTAATCTACAGAATCTTCTTGGGAAATGGTGCTTTTGTTGACAGTTATATTAATTGAGGAAAGTATTACAAATATGCAGACTCTGAATTTTAATCCAATATACTTGAATTCAATAGTTTTCCAAAAGAAATATTTTATATAAACTATCTTGGTTTATTTTTGGTAATTCTTATTTAGAGATTAATTTTAAATCCTATGAGCAATAGTCTGTTTCATGACCATTATCTCTTACTTCTAAACAGCAAGAGACACATGCAATTTTTCATTGTTTGAACTTTTCAAATGCTGCATTCAAAATAAAAATATCAGTTTTCATCTTTATTTTTGCATAATAATTCTTCCAATAACAAGCATGTACAAATCGAAAGGTCTGGAATGATTTCTACAGGAATCTGACAAAACACAGTCTCACATAGAAACCATGGCATTTGTTTTTCTGTAGCAAGGTATTTTAAAACCTCTGGATCTGAAGCCCAAGTTTAATATTTACAAGCAGAAATATTTCAGTTATATTCATTTGGAAATATAACTGATTTGCTGTGCTATGGACTTTTTTTTTTTCTTCTGCCAAATGAGAGCCAAGAGAAAAAGAAAACAGTTGATTTTCGAGTTAACAAATATAATGTCATTTAGAGAAGAGTAGAATTCTAGTTTGACAAAAATAATGGGATTTCCATTAGCAGTATTGTATTGGCAGTAGTATAAGCATGACTTATTCAATAATTTAACCATATTAGTGTCATACCTACAATTATCATTTTTCTGTCAGATTTAACAGTATAATGTGAATGTCAAAGAACTGTCCCCTTAGCTGTGAGGAATTAAAAATGGATTATACATAGTTTCAAGAATCATCTGTGTCCTGCAGAGTCTTGGCTTTAAATCAACTTGTGTGCAAAAAGGCTACACAACTGGGAACCAATTAAACACCTGTGTTTGTCAGAAGAGTAAGTATGGATGACAGTTAAATAGAGGGACATTTAGATGGAAGCTAAACTTTTTCCCAGAACTAAACTCCATTAAATTGAATATATTATCACTACATTGCAGTAATTTGAACGTATCTAGTTATTGATTTTTTGATGTACCTGACCAATTAAGCTGGAGAAGACAAAGACACCCAGGAAAAAATTCAGCAGTTGAAAAACTATCTCAAACAGAGTTTGTGGTTCTGGAAGGCCACCGATGGTGATTAATGTACGAACCGCCCAGTAGTAACACCTCAGATACCTGTGGATACAGACAGCACATTTGTTACTGACTGTAGGTACTTACGTGGTTGAAGTTAAGCATAGATCAGCTTAAGCTGGGCCTTTCAGTGATGCTTTTCAGTCCAAAAGACCTCAGCATTTCTTATAAAGGTTTATGACTTTACAAAGGATAGTTATGTAAATCATGTTGAGCTGAATGTTCTCACTGACAGCAAAATAAGAATATATGGGAAATGCAGTGGTTACTTACTCTTCTGTAACTCTGTGCAGCATTACAGGAGACTTCTGTGACAAATTGCAATTGTGGACATTACAGTGTTACGATGCTGCTAGTGAAGATGCCATGATGTTAAAAGCAGTGTAAAAGCGTTAGAGACTTCCCAGAGTTTATCTGTATCACACTAGGTGCACACACATCTGAACTCTCTTCCATGGCTTCACTCGGTGACACCAGTGTGAAGCCTCGTGGTGGGCACGACAAATGAACTGTTGTCCTTCTCAGGTCTATTAATTTTCCTACCCCTTTTACCGTGATGGTCTTCCTCCCACTCTGCTTCTGAGCACCTTACACTCTGCCTCCTGGGTTATGTCAAACAGATGTTACATGTTTCCACAAGCTGTGTGTTAATCCAGCTTCTCCAAACCACTTTTTCAGCACTGAAACTTTGACTCCTGCAGTAACTTCTCCTGGTGCTGGCCTCTACTACCCCTTCTGTCACCTTAACAAACACTTCCTGGCCTTCTTTGCTGCTTTCCCTCATGCCTGGGAAGACCTGTCTGTCAGTTGCTACAAAACCACCTTGTTAACACCCTTCAAGACTTTTCTCAGAACTCTCTTGATCCAGAAGCCCAATATAGCACTCAGCAATGGTCAGTCACTAAGACTCTGCTTCAAAGTGGGGCTTATATTGACTTCTTCCCTGTGTCTGTCTGCTGTTTTCACTTCTCATACCTGTATTGTGAATTCTTTGGCCAAAGACTTTTTCTTCTGTTTGTACAGCCCTCTTTATACAGCCTTGTGCATGAACAGAACAGGCTGTTTTCATTCAGAGTCCTTAAGTCAAATAATTCATTGATTATCTGCCATCATTTCAGTTTTCCTCATTAGGGATGCAAAATGAACAGCTGGATTACATGAGTATAATATTTTAAGTTGGGTGAAGAAAAGAATCATCATCTACACATGCTTCCAGAAAAGTATGCGTGAGTGGTAGCTTTCTCTTAGACTTCTGTAGCATAAATAAATAGTAAGAAAAAGCCTCAGATCTGGTTTGGTAGGATTGCAGATTTAGGAATAAAATGATGTCTCTAGCTTGTCTGAGGGGAATTATCATATAAAGCATATTAATGTCATTTACATTTGCCATAACTGAGAGTGCTGTAGTGCTTGGAACATGTATAATTTGTGAATACACAAGTAAATAAATTTACATTACTTCTGTGCTAGTTACTGTAGGAAACAAAAGTAATTAATCACCTCCCTCCCCTCCAATAGCCTTGGATGCCAAGCTTGCTAAGTCCACTGTGATAGACAACATAATCTTCATTCTGGGAATGTCTACAAAAAATGAAAACAGCTCCTCAAATGAATTTAGGGGTTACAGTCTTCTTTGCAGTGTTGTAAAAAAATCAGATCTGCCTTTCTGAAGATGTAGTTAATACAGTATATTCTGTAATTTTACTTCAAAAGAAACTTTCTACTGGAAAAATCACAATATTCACTATCTTTTAGGCACAGGTTTTATATTTTCTCTGTTTATGCATTTTATTGTTTTTCTTTCAATCTGAAATGAAAGTTACACTGTTGAAATATAAAGCAGCGCTGCTTTTTTTCCCCCCCTAAGAAGGGGAGAAATGAGATTGTAAATTTTGTTTAAGGAAAGCCAGAAAAAACAGACTCCTATTTCAACAGTATTAACAGCTCTGCTTCCTACTAGCTAGTGTCTGGAAACCATCATTGCTCACCATATGGCTTACTAGCCTGCTATGAAATTACCGTTGAAGCAAAGAACACGAGACAAGAAAGGGATTTTCCCTCCGCACAACATAGAGAGTATGTTTATCCTTCAGGCAATCAGACTACTAGGTTTTTCCCTAAAATAAGTCCTAGGTATGAAAACATTCAGAAACACTGCAAATAAGATACCTTGTAATATTATGCCAATAGAAATATCTTTTTCATGAAAGTCCATTTCAGAATGCGCTAAGCTTCTTACACAGTTTTGATTAATACAAGTAAATCAAATCTTTGTGCATGTGGCTATCAGAGTGTAAGGTGCTATTCACACGTTCATTTCCTATCTCTTTTTCTTGAGCGACTTATTCATCAGACGGCTGTAGGGATGATTTCAGACAGAATGGTATAAACTACAAAGCTTTTATCTAAAAGGTACGGCTGCCAGTAGCAGGTGTGAAAGCATTAGGTGTGACAGGAGTTGTGCTGCATTCACAGATTGTCTGGAGGCACAAAACTGCCTCTGTATAGCAAGCACTGGGAGTGTGACATGTTAGACCTATTGCAAGTGCAATGTATAGCTGCTACTTGTGAGACACCTGTTAAATATGCTAGTGTTACTGTGCATTTGGCAATACATACCAAAGGAGTGTTCTGGGCACGTACAGTGACCATTGTCTGGGTCTTCCAGACATCCACTAAGTCTGTGCCCAGAGCAGGAATGCAGCAAGCTACAGAGAAACATAATCAGGATGCAAATAGATGTCTCGGTTAATAAATATGCTGGAGAATTTTGCAGACTACTTGCAAATGGCAGAAGAAATATACCATGAGCAAAGTGGAATGATTTGTTCTGCTTAAATTTAATGCTGACCTGGGGGGTTTGCATGAGGATTTCAGCTTTCTAGTTATAGTTTCCTTTATGGGCAGTGATGAAGGAGACAGATACTTCCATGGGACAATTTAGAACAACAACTATGTTCCTGCCTTGAATCCCTTTCAAGAGGATTTGTCCATTTTGCTGAGGAATTATAGAGACTTGTCTCTTACTGAGGTAGTTAAATTAGATTGTAAATCAACACATATAGTTCAAAGTGTTCACTTAGCTATAATTAAGAGACCTTTTCAATGATCCTGCTGCTATGGTTACATAGGCTCTACACTACGGTTTTGCATCAGGGATGCTATCCTGCATTAGGAGAGACTGAGATCTGTCTGCCTCATTATACCGAGCTCATGAGTGCAGTTTTAATGCCGGGAACAGCTTGTGTGGCTAATTTGGTTGCATGGAAGGGGGGTAAAGTTGACTGTCTTTTGCATCTCAGGTCAAAAGTTTTGACTGAAGGCTGCCATACGAAGATCTCAAATCTTCTTGGACTGGCACTAACACCTTAGAGTCTGGGCATGAGCTGGAAAAGAACAGAACTAGCAGAAATTTGTGAAAAGAGCTGCTTTGACAATTTTGCTTGTGGTTTGAGTGCTGTGTATGCTGCTGTTATAAATTGTAGTTCACCAGTGACTATGCCTGCTCAGGAACATATATATATATATATATATAGTGAAATTGTTGAGGGAAACTATTGTCCGTGTATTCTTTTTAGCCTGGAAAGGAAAAAAAAAAGTATCCTAGAAGTGTTGACACTTTTAAGAACTGGTTTTGGCCATAACTAGCAACATTTTATGGACACAGCAGGGATTGTACATAAAATATTCATGCCCTTAAATCAGTGCCAGATCATTCGCTTGGGGTCAGTGTAATCTGAGACCACTAGAATTTTGATTTATTTATCAAACTGCTTACTGTCACTTTTTTAATTAGCTAAGAAGCTGTGTTTGCCTTATCTTCTTTCTGAACGTATTCCCATTCTACATGAGACCATGCATATTTTACTTCAAATATTGGCAGCTCTGACTGCTCCATGAAAGGAAATTATATCTGCATTGCTGTGCCATAGTATATACTGTAGTTCTGGTCACTTTTTATGACGGATTTTTCCCAGATTGTCCTTGGGCCCAGCTTGCCAAAGAAGTGAATATACCCAGAAGTATCTTGTCTGACTTGTTTAAATTCACATTGCATCTCCAATAATATCTAATATTCACACAATGTCTCTCTGTCAAAAATCCCCACATATTCAGCAATCAGATAATGTGTCGTGCCTGATTCTCTAAGGTGATGACTGTCCCATGTAGAAGCTATTTGCTGTTAGTGGGATACTAACCTATACTTTGTGAAATGCAGCTCAATATGGGGTTCCATATGTGTGTGACCATATAATACAGTATAAGCTAGATATAGGCAAAAGAACGATGTCATACATTCACCAGCCAATGTCAGGATGAGGCAGGTTAATGGCTTAATGAGGTTTACATGGATATATTCTAATATGTGTTTTATTTCAACATCTCAGTTTAATGCAGACCTTAAATTATCAATTTATTATTATTTATTAAAAATCTGACCTAAATCCCATGTCACTTCAATGTGATGTCATTTGAAAAGTGGTTTTGATTCCTCATGGAAAATGTATCACAAAATAAAAAACCTGACCGTTGCCTCTGGGCAC
>VZTO01016468.1:0-32591 GCA_013400615.1 Syrrhaptes paradoxus | reverse complement strand
ACAAAAAATTTACACCTTTTTTTTTTTCCCTGAGTAAAATACTCTTGTCTCTGAAAATCAGGATCTCTGAAAACCAGGATCACTTTCTTGCTTGTTCTGAAGAAACAATAAAATCTTGAAGACTGAGTAAGCGCTCTGCTTTCAGAGCTTTCATGTTGCTCAGTTACCTTATTTTTTAATTGTGAGGCANGGTGATGACTGTCCCATGTAGAAGCTATTTGCTGTTAGTGGGATACCAACCTATACTTTGTGAAATGCAGCTCAATATGGGGTTCCATATGTGTGTGACCATATAATACAGTATAAGCTAGATATAGGCAAAAGAACGATGTCATACATTCACCAGCCAATGTCAGGATGAGGCAGGTTAATGGCTTAATGAGGTTTACATGGATATATTCTAATATGTGTTTTATTTCAAATTTCTGGAAGCCTTGATCCTGTGAATAAATACCTGTGTATAACTTCACTTACATAAGTGGTCCCAGAGAGCTCCTTGAGCCTCTTTGCATGTGTCTGATTGCAGTACTCAAGCTGTGTATTTTAGTGGTATGTGGAAATTTCAGATATTTTTTTTTTGAGAGAACTCTAATTTAAAAAGAAAAATTACTTTGCACAATGTGTGTTTTATTCTCAAAGAGTGTTTTCTTGCCCTTCAAGCTAGTGACTTTACACCAAACTCATGGAGTCTGACAAAATTACAAGCAAGGAGGCATGTCTCTAAGAGACATGTGAAAAGTTGTTTAAAGCGTGATTTATGACAGCAGTAGTATAGGGTGTGCGGTTTTGCAAAGAATGTAATTAATGAACAAATTGAGCTTCTGTGGCTTTAGTGATATTATGGCCTTTAAAATAAATGAATGTCCATATATCTGAACCTACTAGATATGTTTTTATCTATTATGACTTTGCTATTTTCTCTTCCTTCCTCTCCATCATCTTAATGAATGTCCCTTACTTGGCACCCAACCTACTGCTGTCACAAGGAGTTTGTGGAAAAGTGTGCCAATATCTACTCCTTCCCACTAGAGACACTCTGCCACATGTTTAAGAATGACCTTCTCAAAAGATCGGAGAATGTGGGTGGAATTTTTTCAGACCAATCACCATAGTGTTTAGAGGGGCTAAAAAGTTACATTTTAATGACAGAATGCTCTGTGGCAGAAAAAAAAATGGTGTCTCTGATTCCTTTGAGGGATTGTTCTGCAATCCTTCTAACAGTTCCCATGCGCATATGCAATCAATAAGTTTAATTTATGACCCTGGTTGCTTGCTAATGTTTAATTAAGTTAGTGCTTAGCACTGAGTCATAGACCTATAAAAGCTGAAAGTGGTAAACTGATTATTCACTGCACCTGCCCTCCAAACATGTGTTAGTGATGAAAGCTGCTAATCAGTAGTCACGGTACTCAAAGTTTGCTATCCAAGCACTTGTAAAGTAAGGGCATACCCTGCAAGCAAAGGCATGGGAAAAGGAAGGGGATGCAGGAAGAAGAAAAATCAACAAAAATCTCTTGCAAGAGAAAAGGACTTACATGTTTCCTTTGCCATCGTACACCCATCTAGTGCTGCCAAGTCCTTCATAGTCTGAAGCCCAATAGTACACACATGCATTAATGTGCAAGATAAACAGCAAGTATCCAGTTGTTCGAATGACCCTATAAAAGTCAATAGATTCCTGTAAAACAACTTACATTTTTTCTTCCTTTTGATATGGAGCCCATTGCTTTTTTGGATCAACAATGTTTATATTAAGCATTCACTAAGCAGTTCCCCACCTGTATTGACTCTGTGAAAAAAATAGCTGGCAGTTACCTGTCTCTCATGATTGTCCAAGGTCAAATAAATACCTTTCCTAGAATATTTGACACAGGGTAATTTTTAAATTATTGTTCCCTGAGGACTTTATAATCCACTTCTTTAACTGGCTATGAATGTTTATAGAAATTTGAAGCTATATTAATGAGGCTAGAGGGTTAATGTGTTTGCCAAACTCTGTTCCAGATAGGATCTAAACTTGTGAAACAAAGCCAAGAAATGTCTGAGAAAAGAAATGAACTGTTTTACCAGAGCTGTGCTAGGAAGCCTGCAGTAGATCTGCTAAATTGTATGATTTAGTGGCTACAGCGGGAGTTATATCATTCCTAATCCCTGTTCTTACACTTATGGCCAGTTCTTTGAAGAACACCAATGAGGAACTACTTAAGCACCAAGCAGCTTTCTGTTTAATACAATAATGATCTCATTGTATATCCTCTGTTCAGTGCATGTGGATCAAAAGAAGCATCTCCTGGATTTATCTCTCTGTTCAAATATTAGTACAGGCAAAGGATAAATAAGCAGGAAAAGTACAGGGGTTGCCTAAACACAAGGAGGCTGCTGTATAATGAGTTTATCTGCTACAGCTAGAATTCAATGCAGTTTGCAGTCATAGTAACTGAGTACATGGTTTTATGAAAATTTAAAAAGTTCTGCCTAAATTATGTCTGTAAACTAAGTTAATGAGAGATAATATCTCTGTGGTTGCTTCTGTATCATGCAGTCCTTTGCTGGTTCTTCAGGTGCCATTGCATGCCCTCTTTTGCCTTTCTATGCCATTAAACCTTCTTCTTTAGGATGCTGACAAATGAATGCCACTTCACTGTTTAAATGTTGGTGTGCTTCCAGGACAGCTCTGTCTAAGGTTGCAAGCCACTGAGAACAGCAGATAGCTGACGTGATCTAATAATAGTGTAGTATTGACCATGCTGGGTCTTGTGCACAAGGTTGAATCCATGCAACTGGACTCACGAGGTCTGAGTAAAGGTTCTGGAAGCCTTCGCTACAATATATATGATATTTCTGTAGGTACATGTTGAATCTACCACAATGGATAGATAAGATATAGTAACTCTTACAAACTGAAAGCAGTGAGTTTGAGAAGAACACCAACCCTGGCATATATACTTGCTGTGTAGTTTAGTTTGACGTTTTCTGGTTAACTGGTGCCATATTGCTCACATGGTGACCATACCAGCATCTCAGATCAAAAAAACATTTCTACATTAAAATAAAATGCAGTAGTTTGCACAAACAGCCCATCTTTTAAATATTTTTTTTAGCTCCCCTTTGTACTCTTCTCCTGTATAATGACCTCTCTTCTCCATTTGTCCTTTTTCTTTCCTTAGCCTTAATGCCTTCTGGTAAGCCAGTTAAAAGATCTTTGCCATATAAATGCTTTTACCAATGAGTACCTCAAAAACTGGGAGTCAGTGTTTTCTGAAGTATGTTTTAAAACATTATATCAGGGCATGCCACGACATATTTAGTAGGTGTTCTTGCAAATAAAAAAATATAGCATTTTGGTAGCACAGTATGCAGGCATTTTTTTTTCTCCTGCAAACCTTACCAATGCACTGATGGGCATGCTTATAGATAATAAAGCATCAATACTGTTAACCCTATATATGCTCTACCATTGTTTTTCTGCACATCTTCAGCGGGATTTAAAATTGCATTTTAGTTATGAAGAATGCTTTATTTCACATATTTCAGGATTTTGGCCTCTTATGAGGTAGAAAATGTATTCACTTCATAATATTTACATTCTGGGAAGTTTACATCCTGCAAGAGACTTAATATTGGAAAATGTAAGTGGGCCTGTGACCAGGAAACAAAGACACAAGCAGCAACACACAGGTGTGGCACTCAACCAGTGCCATGCTACCAAACGGTCGAAGCTAACAAGGCAGAACAGCTTTGCAGAGTAGCGGGCTTTGTCTTTCCAGCTGCTTCATACATTTTACAGAATATGTGAGATCTTGCTGCGTGTGTCTTAGCATCTCTAAATGACCACTGTCAGTGTTTTTAATACACAAATCAACATCACATCCTTCAAAGTCAGGGGAGTTTTGAAGAGATAAACGTCTCTTTCTCAAATGCCTGTTAAACAACCGTTTCCTCTTCCGTACTTTTATACAGTGTGAAACTCTGCCCCTTGCAAAACTCCCTGTTTGAGTGAAAATGGGTTTGCTAATTTGTTCCCATTTCCTTGAAAGCCATATACACATAACATTACTGTTACATACAAGCTATTTACTCCAAAGGAAGCAATATGGAAAAGAATTAATTAATTTTAACAGTTCTCAACATTATAAAAAGTAAAAAAATATATAAGCAAGAGAGATAAAAAGTCAATCTTTTAAATGAGATTAGAAATTGGAGAAGGTAGGGAGGCAATGAGTCAGAAACTGAAAAGCTGTTTCTTCATCCTATGGAAATCCAGTCAAACCTCTTGTACCAACAAGAATTTTAAAAAAGAAAAAAAAAACCCAAATCATAGAAGACTCTTCAATAATGGAAAGGAGAGGGCACCATAAGAACGAGCTTTGTGGAGGTCAGCATCTCAGAAATACTTTAGCAGAACTTTCAAACTTCCAAGTTTTTTTTTATTTTGCAGGTACATGAAAATATGAAACAGATGATGTTTCAAACTCCTTTTTGAATTAACTAGTGTCTAAATCTCATAAAATACCTCATTTGCAATATGTAAATACCAAGTTTACCTTTTAACTGCAATAATCTCTGAAATAGAAGAAGATGGTAAACAATAGATTCTTAATTCTGCTGCAGCAGCACTCAGGAACAATACATACCCCAAAACTGGAACAGGGAAAAAAGACCTCCTGGTGTAGGAATTACACAGGAGAAACTAGGGCTGATGACACTGACAGCAAATGACAATAGTGGTGACATAACAGATGGGTTCATCGGGTCTTAGCAGCATTGCGGACTGCCAAAGGCCTGCAAAACTTGCCATACCAGTCCATGAAGTGTTTGAGTTGGTTCCAATATTATTCTAGTCAATGCAGAAGGTGAGAACATAGTGCAGCGGACAACAGTTATAATCACTGTTTGAGATCTGTGCTGAATTGATTCTCATTCCAAATTTAGTCAGTGCAGTGGAGGATCAAGTTTCTGTATATGCCAGGTTCACGGTGAGAGCGTATTTGAAGAAAAATGTTGACACAGGCTCAAGCTTATGAATCTTATTAAGTACAAATAAACAGCTACTGAGGATTTGGCACTGCTGTTAGCAACCTAAAAAACCCCATTCTTTAGCTCTTTCACTAAAGAAACTTCTGATACTTCTGATCAGTTAAATTTTGGCGAGAACCTGTTTGGTCAATGTTTTGCCTGAACCAGGCCAGCTGAAGTGAGATAGATTTCACATGTGAGCGAAGCTTTACATTTGTTATTTTAATGATTACAATAAAGACATATTTTTAAAAATCCCTAATTGAACAGCTAAAGATGTATCATATTCCATCCAGTGCTTCTTACAAGTCATGAAATCAAATGAAATGCATTCTGTGCCAAGCTTTGTATGCTGCAAGAGTTTAATAAGCACATACCTGTAGATATATGCTTTGTCCAGGATAGCTTCCAAACGATCGTTAAACTCAAAGAATGTGTTATGCTAAATGGAAAACAAATGAAAGTAATCCAATCATTATTCTTCACCAGACGTCTTTTTCTAGTAGTACTCACATCAGTTCACATACACATTTTGAAAGTAATGGGTTTTTCAGTAGTCTGACATTCTTTAAACATTTAACTAAAAGGTGAACCGCGAAGCAAAGATGAATACTGATTTAAACATTGTTTTGGGTGTTGGGTGTCCCATTAATCTGATTATAGAAATAACTTTGCTCTTTAGTTCAGACTGCTACAGATGAACAAATTCTGCTTCCTCAAACACATGTAATTGCTTGGGCAACTTTATCAGAGAGAATTACACACATAAAAATCCCTTTTTGCTCTTTCTGAAATTACAGTAATTCTCAGGAAGTTGTCATATGTATCAACAACCACGTACAAGATGATACCATGTGGTAACAATTGCTGCTGTATCAAATTCCTCCTGTTAATTATTTGTAGTTTACCTTTAGTGATAGCTCTTAATATTCGCCTGTATCTTTTTTCTTTCTTTTTGTTCAGTACACATCTGTTTGCCTAATACAAGATACTGTTTACATTTCATTCTTTCATATGTTTTGGTTCTGATTTACGGAATTTTGGAGCAGGTCTAAAGGAGGACCACAAAGATGATCAGAGGGCTGGAGCATTGCCCATACGAGGGCAGGCTGAGAGAGTTGGGGTTGTTCAGCCTTGAGAAGGGAAGCCTCTGGGGGGATGTTATAGTGGCCTTCCAGTACCTGAAGGGGGCCTACAGGAAAGCTGGGGAGGGACTTTTTACAAGGGCATGTNCTCGTTCCCCCATCCAGATGAGTGACAAAGATATTAACCAGAACTGACCTCAATACTGGGCCCTGGGGAACACCGCTTATGATCGGCCACCAACTGGATTTAACTCCATTCACTATAACTCTGGGCCTGGCCATCCAGCCAGTTTTCACCCTGCAAAGAGTACGCTTGTCCAAGCCATGAGCAGCCAGTTTCTTCAGGAGAATGCTGTGGGAAACAGTGTCAAAGGCTTTAGTAAAGTCCAGATGGACAACATCCACAGCCTTTCCCTCATCCGCTAAGTGGGACATCTTGTCATAGAAGGAGATCAGGTTAGTCAAGCAGGACCTGCCTTTCATAAACCCGTTCTGACTGGGCTGGATCGCCTGGTTGTTCTGTATGTGCCACATGATGTCAGTCACGATGATCTGCTCCATTTAAGATTAATCTCATTTAAATAATTGAAAAAAAGCAGCGTTAATCTCAAAACACCTTTTGAATGTTGTAAATAATAAAGCCAGAACAAAAATAAGAGAATAAGGGCTTCATTTGTCTAGGTTATGCCTTGTATTTTTTGTTGGTTTGTTTACCAATTTTGTAGCTTATCCTGAAGATATTTTCCAATTTCTAAATTTCACATTCCTCAATATTATAAACAACATTCCATTGGGTTATAAAAACATTTATGTGTGGTTAGCCATCCACCACTAACACAAATCTTACCTTTAGCATCCTGTTTGCTCTGAACGCTGGATTAAATCCAAAGAAGAAATATAAAACTTCAAATGGCAATATTGATATCACATCGAGCTGTTGAAGAGCAGAGAGGTCAATTTAAACTTCACAAAAATCATAATGCATTTACTTGCTGTCAAAAACCTTCTTAGATTGAGTAATTATTGAGTATAATATTTGAACAGTCAACATGCTAAGCCTGTAACTTCCAAAGTACTGTCAGGCAAGATTATATCCTTCAAAACACCAACAGCTTTGCTCTGCCCTGTTTTTAAGTCTCCTGTGCCTGAGATTTTAATCTGTTTCATGGGGATTATTAACGGTGTCTCAGATATTTGATTACTAATACATTCTGTTATTTCAATTGTACTTCTTGTCAGACTAAAATGGTAGGCATGGGGCTGGTGAGTGAAGGTGGGGAGAGCACTCCATCAGCACTTCTTAGTAGTTTTGTTGCCTTTAAACTCGGCTGCCTAAAGCAATCTGAGGGAACATGATGAACCAGGCTCCTTGCTTGTAACCTGCAGCAGCCATGTGTTCCAAACAACAGATTCATCATAGGATGATAAGTTTGGACTTTTTTTTTTAAAGATATTGACTTTTGTTATATTTGGATGCTTCTCCTTCCCATATCACTAAGATTTTCAACATCTCCCTGCAGTACATAAACTGTGGAACTACTCTTCTTATCTGCCTATTTTATTCTTTCCAAGAATTCTGTGGAGAGAAAGCAAGCTGTGCCAAACTTGGCTTTGCCTTTTTAGAGATCCTGTGATGCCTTGCTTTGTTGCTGATACCATCTGAGAACAAAAGAGGGATGTGGAACTGTAGGCTTCATCTCACTGTAATCAGAAATGCCTTTGCCCTGAGAGACATAACTTGTGTTGGCTGCAACTAGCCTGCAGCACTGACATTTTATTCCATGCAAGTAAGATGCAGTTAATACCTGAACTCTGTGAAAAAAGCAAACCAAACAAAAAAATTAAGGACAAACAACCTTTTATGACATTTCTCCATCTTTCAGATAGATATCTAAGAGGAGGCAAAATTGAGTCAGAAGTACTTTAATATCAGTAACTGTTAATTAGTACTTAATCATCAATTTCTGCAGAAATCAAGAGCACTAAACATACTGCAAGACTGAACTTAAAATAAACCCATACATATCCACTTAGTTCTTTTGCTTTAAGTTTGACTCTTTCCTACTCACTTGCCTGTATAGTATATATCCTGCATTTTGGATAGTTTAACTTCAAGTATGTGAGTAGGGATATCACAACCACTGAGACAAATTTAGCTCTGAAACAAAGCAGATGCAAAAGTGTTTACAGAAGAGAGGGAACAATAACTGAGATTTCAGAGATGTGGGCTCAGTGTCACAGAGCTGTATGTGTATAAAGAATTCAACAGACTACCTGTCCTCTTTTGGGAAAAAATATTTAGGAACAAAATGAAAAAAATTCCTTTTACAAAGTGAAATGAGCATAAAAAAAAATCTTAGTTTGAATATTTTGTTTACTTGTATGAGTGATGACCTATTCAGTACCATGAGGTAATTCATAAGAGTTCACCAGAGTTATCTGACTTCAAGAATTTTTATTTTGTTTAATGAATCTCTGGTAAACTGTGCTACTGTCCTTCCATGTGTGCAGGGTTGACCTCACACAAATTCATCAAAGTGGAGAATTTTGTTAATTCAATTTTATTAATTTATTATTATTCAGAATTAAGATTTACAATTGCATTTCTAATTATTCTATTCTACAATTAAGCACTGTTTATGAAGATGGCAATCATAAACAGATGGTGAGCACTGACATGCCATCAAGCCAATGCTTTCTAGTGACATTCTTAAACCAGCAGTGATTTTTAGTGAATGAAAGAAATCCTGCGGAACCCTACAGTCAGAACTTACATATTGACATCAGTAACAGTCTGCTTACCCGAAACTTTGTAGAGCTGTGATAGAATTTCTTCATTTCCACTCTGTCTGACTACAGTGGTAATGAAAGGAGAAAAAAGCATAGTCAAGAACAGTATGTCAGGAACGAACCTCTACTGCCTGACAATAATAATTTTCTTCTGATAATAGGGATGATGACAGTTACATTAATGATGGACTAAAAGAATGAATGGAGAAATATCTGTAAGCAGAAGTAGTACTTTTATTAGAGCAGTATATATTAGACCAAATTTTATTAGACATACTTGAAAAAAATCAGGTTTGGGGTTTGTCTGATTTTTTCCATGACTGGCTGTTGGTCTAGTGAAGTATGTTACAATTTTTCCCACAGGTCTTCCCTTTGAAGATATCTGTACTGGCTGGTGCTTGACCCAAACCCTTTCAGTGTCAGGGCCAAAAACTCCATGTGACTTCAGTGGTTCCAGGAAGAATGCAAAGGATGTTGATGTTTCTGACAGTGCTGTACAAAATTAGCTCTTCAAAAGCTAGAATTAACGTGCTACCATTATTAGCATAATAATAATAATCAACATTGCATTCATTAGTAATGATTAGCTATTTATTTTTAAATTGCTCTCCATGGGAACTGATGCTAAAACCTCAATAAGAAAGGGTAATCACAAGTTTCTAAAGAAATGTATCTATTATTATACTTTCTGTATTTATACCAGGGTCACTTTAAAAATAGCTTTAAAATCTTAAGGATATTTCCATGCCAACTCTTCACCATCAGCAGTTTAAACATTGAGCTAAGCGCAGGAGGTCAGGCAGTAGATGATCTCTTCATGCACTAAAGTCTATGAATTGTATGAACAACTTCAAGGGAAATAAAAGGTAAGCTTCCTATGTTAGAGGTTTAACCTTGTTCATAAAACCTGAGTTTTGTAGGATTTAGACAAGATTGCCAGTTACTGAATGCCTTGGCATGGAAAAATACATTACACTGGACTGCATTTAATATCTGTCCAAATGATATTTGCACAATTTTATCTGAGATTCCTCTGTAAAGGCATCAGTAACATCTCGTATGCACAATGGGTACAATTTTATGTAAAAGCACTGAACTAAAGCTAGCTCCAAATTATATTTGAGGGTATATAATTTTGAGTTTTCTGTCTGTTGGGCACAGTAGTGTTACACTGAAGTTCTCTAAACTCATTTTTTTTCCACATTAGGTTTTCTCTTATAAGAAGTTAAAGAATCAAAATAGGGAAGATTTTAAAGAAAAGTTAAGGTTCTAGATGGCCTTTTGCTATGTTAAGGGCAAGCTTTTAGCATTTTTCAGATACTTTCTTGGAATTTTATTTTGTATTTTTCTATAAAAAGATAACACAAAAATAGTGGCAAGAAGCAAAATTTAATGTACGTATTTTCCCCAAGTAAAATACTCAAATAAATTATTTTCAAAGCAATCTGAAATTACAGGGATTTGGCCTGATTTTGGGGAAAAAAACAGCAGAATCTCACAATGTGTAACGAAACTTACATATCCTGTCCAGCCCTAGCAGAATGTGCACTGTCTTCAACTGTGATTCTTGCCCAAGGTGAACAGAAAGCTGAAAGTTTCACACAAACATACAAACACATGCATACATGAACGAGTACATAGTCATCTAATCACTGATTCCAGTGAAGCTGCACCGATTTGTTCCTGGTGAGAAACAACTTTATACCTGTTCTGATTGCTAACATCTGTTACTTTCAAATATGTTTTTTCTGTTTTAAGAATGTAGACAATGGATATGTTTCCTTCTTCCAAAACATGATAACTGGAAGGTCAGTGAAGAAGAATATAGGTATATTTTGATTTAAAAAAAGTCACATAAATTGGACATAGCAGGAAAAATAATTGTCACATTAGAGGGAATTTCTATAATGTACTTTAACACAAAACTACTTTTGGAAATCCCACTTACAGTACTTACTATTATATCTCCACCTTTTAAAAATTGCACTCGGGGCTGGAAAATCAGTAAGTCACACAGGTAGCATATATCGCAAATGATGTCTATGGTAAGCCAATATATTGTATTACTTGGGGTTTGGTATGGAAACACAAAGCGAAGGGGAATAAACCAGCAATTCCAATTATAGGCGACTGTCACAATCATGAGCCATGCTACATAACGGCGATCTGAAAGAAAAAAAAATTGAATACACAAACATGACCTTAGAATCTTTTCTCATTCTTTTAGACGCATTTATTCTACTGCAGTCTCTGGGAATGTTTCTGCCCAGAGCAACCTACCATTCTCCCTTTTTCAATGGTATAGAAGGCTAAAGTGATATAGGTTGGAACTAGGAGACACACAAAGAATTTACAAAAGGGAAAACAGATGAGTTTATGAGAGCATATAGAATTTAATGCATCTGAAGAAACTAATTTTGCATGCTGCTGGTGTATGTTATAACTGACAAAACAATTATTTGGCCCTAGTGAATGGGACAAATTCTAGATCAAGAGTCAGAAGACTTGGGTTTTAATTATGATTGGTTTGCATACCAGCTTTGTGCATACTATCTTTACAACTGTTGTAACTTTTCATGTCTTTTCTCTGTTTGGAATAAATGTTGTTTAGGGCAGGATCTGTGCATCCCTCTGAGTTGCAAACTAGAATATGGATCTTACATTGGCTCAGAGGTACTACTATGTAATATTAGGTCACTTCAATACGCCTTCTATTGCCTAGCTTTCAGTTTACCTGTGTATGAGTCTATGCTATCTGGTAGCTTCATGTACTCCATGCATCTTTTCAGTGGAGGTTTTTTGAATTTACAGCACAGCATATTGCAGTAATGATCCTCTTCTGGCTTTGCTTCTGTGTCCTCTTTCTTTTCTTCTTTTTTTTCTTCTTTTGGTGGCGGTAGAGGCTTCTTCTTTGATGGTGCTACATAGAAGGCCACAAAGGGTGACATTCTAAAAATGACTCAAGTACTACAAACTGTTTTAACATGTACAAGAGCCTCATCACGTTAAAAACTCTTCCAAAAGCACTTGGCAGTAGCTAAAGCTACAGTTTATTATAATACTGAATGCATCAGAAAACAGGTTGGGGAATAAAATCACCACTGATATAGTCATGCACTTCTGCTATCAAGAACAGGACACTTCATGTCACAGAGTACAAGTAATGCGTGCAGTTACAATGGAGATAAGAAAACACCTCTGTGCCATGGACTGATTTCTCCCCTCTTGAGACCTGATATGCAAGATGCATCAGGTGAAGCTAATGGGAAGCCTATAGTTTTGTATGTTTCTGGGCTTACAAAAGTCTTGTGGCACTCCTTTGAGCCCAGTTCTTTCATCTTTGGGACAGATAACTTTGTTCACACATTTGTCCCATTAATTCTGGTGGCTTTACCTCTGAGGATACTCAGTCCCAGCAGTAAACTGGCAAACTGGATCTGTAATGATTTAGGAAATACATGATTGTAAGTTCTACAAAGAGAACAAAGAAGATTGCTGCCATGGCTAAAATTTTATTTACTTTTACACAGCAGATCTAATCTATGAGTGACTAATATCTACTCATAAGATATGCATATTCCTTCATATGTTTCAGATTCATCCTCACAAATAACATATCTGGGATCTATTTTAAAATATATCAAACTGCTTTAGAGGAATGATCTAGACATTGCCTAAGATTTGTTTCCCCAAATTCTTTAGTGATGTTTTTCAAAGTGAGCTCATACATAAATTGACTTCAATGGGCACAAACTGATCCANAAATCCTTTATCAGCTGGTATAATTTATAATACTTCAGGCACTATTTTTTCCAGCTTATTAAAAAAGAGGTNTGCTATACTTGCTTGAAAATGTTATCATGGCGTTTTATTTTCTGTTCCCATAAAATAATTTTCATCTTTAGACTCAACAAATGCAGAGGTATTTCTGGTGTCACTTACAAGTTGTAGGACTGCCTTCAGGGGAGGACAGCAGTGGGTCTTTCAGCTTTTCCTTATAGACCTTTGCCCTTTCCCGCATTTTCCTGACAATCTCTTGAAGTTGGGCATCAGCATACTCATTTGTTTGGAAACCTGAAGGTGTTGGTTTCTGTGTGCTAATTAAAACAAAAGGACAAAAGTGTCATGTACTGGAAAACACTGGAATGAAACAATGCTAATTCTACTTCTGAGCAGAAGTCAAACATTAAGACTGGATCTGTATTGGCCCCAGTGCTTATTCACATCACTTAATTCACAGTAGGTGGACACTGAATTTAACTGCTCTTGGTTCCTGCTTATGCCAACTGATGCTGCTGGCTACTTGCAGCAGTCTACAGGATATTTCAGGCAGAGGAGGTCCTGTACCCTGTGCTCTGCATAGCCTGCTACACTAATGACTTCCCACAGCTGCCTTTCACTGAGTTTTGCTGTGGCTATGTAGTGCCTTGAGTTTATCCTGTGTGTTTGCTGAAATACAAGGCATGCTCTTATCATCTGTGCATAAAAATGTGCTCACTCTTACATGGTAATGTAGTAATGATGACAGGACATAAATGAGTTAAAAACTGATATGTAGGTAGGGGAGGAGAGACTATATCCTTCCTAATTTTGGGAAAATTGATATAATCTCATGTTTTAATGCATATCAGCTAATACGAGCTAAAAAAATACATGCTTTACCAAGTGGAAGGAAACCAATGGTGTTCCTGATGAAGTTTTTTCAGTTTCCACTAAGTTCTTCACTGCATGTTTGCTCAGGGTCACAGCAACACTGAGCTGATACTCCAGCACTCACAGCATTTCTTCAAACCTGAGGATCGTTCATTTTCAAACACCTGCACTCTCACATTCTGCACCAAAACTACTGCTTTTAATAGGATCTATGCATACTGTGCAGCCAATTAGAAAATCTAGCTGAAGGTGTTTCTTGATCAACTCTTTAGAAATTTTACCCTCAGTTACTTTCTAGTCTCTGATTATGCAAATGGGGGCTGGTTTGCAGTGCCACCCAGCTGGGAGCTGGGCCATGCATTTGCACTTCTCTGTGGAGACCTGGATTTAGGATTTCTTTTGTATCCTAGACTCAACACTTCTCAGCTCATGTCAAACATCTGTGTCAGAGCTGGCTGGAAATAGCTGTGACGGGTGCAGGGCAGCTGGAGACCTCCTCCCACACAGGTCACAACTGCCACCTGTGTACTGAAACCCTGCCAGCTATGCCCAATGCAGGGTTTTGGAGAATTGTTCTTTTTTTCCTGTCAAGTTTTTTAGCTCTGCCACAAATACTATGGGGATGTGAGTGTTACAGCAATAGAAGAAGCAGACCAAGAGTGAGGCACTCCTAAAATTTCCAAGTTCTTGAGAAGACCCTCCCAAAGATGAGTGGAGGGAAAGTGGCACGACACCATCTTGAGTAGGGAAGAAATTAAAAACACTCCAAAGTGATCTTTGAATAAACAAGTCTCCTCAAGGCTTAAATCTACTTTGAAGTTCCTAACAGAAGGAGCTGTAAATAAAAAAAAGGAGAGTGTCAGAGTGGGATGTGTGTAGCTTTTTGAGAAGCACAGTTTTCTAGAGACACAACACATATCATGGTGCACAAGGAAGTATAACTTAAGGATGTGAAAGTGCTTCACCAATGAAACCATTGCATAAAATGGAGATAAGTTGCTCAAAGCAGAAGAAGCAGAAGTCTGGAAGTATGTGGTTATCATTCCTCTAATTTAAGTCTTCTGTAGTGTCTATTTCTTCAAACTCTCCAGACAGGAGATTAATCAAACAGTTCTGACATACTTTGTAATCTCATCACAGTTCCTTCTCTGTCACATATCCCCTTTGCTCAGGCCATCTGCAGTGTAATGAAATAATTTCTTGTTTTGGGCTAACATGTCACAATTAGTTTTTCAGCTTCTGTGCAAAGAATTTCAAATAATTCGTACTCTTTGCTCTTGCTTCTTTTGCTCAGGGCATTAGCTATCATATAGTAAAACACACTTATCAGAAATGTCGTGCCAAAGGCTTCTTCTATCTGCTTTCTAGGGCTAAGCTATAAGATGTGTGGGATTTTCTTGTTATTTCACAGCCTTTCCAATAGAAGTTAAAGTCTGCTATCATAAGTTTGATAGCCCAAAGGAACCATGTTGTTATTTGATACTGATTAGAAACTATGTGAATTTGTTTAAAGTTATTTGCCCCACAGTTGATGAGAAATTGATTTTCCTTGCCCTACATCTCATTTGGCTTGCATTATCTCCCCCTCTATTATTTTCTAGTAATGAAATGCTTACTTTAATTTTTTTCTGGTTGATACAGATGGAGGAGGCTGCATGTTGAATACTGCTAATTTGAAGATGTGCGTTGTACCTGTGCTTCATGCGCTTTGTGTGGAGGTGCAATTTAAATTGCTTTGGCTAATAAAGACTGTTCAGACTTCACTCTGTCTTTCATATTAGGTGATGCTTTGCCATGAGTGCGTGACACCAGTAGCGTGCAGCTGCCTTTCACCACCTGCAGCTCTCTTGGTGGAAATTAGGGTCTGGCTCAGCATCTCCTGACTGGCCTGAGGTCATTTCCCTGGCAGATGTGAAGTGCTTTCATCTTTTTCTCCTCTCTTTTTTTGTTTGGCAATATTTCTTTCACTATGTGTGTGCTCTTTCATGTGGTAAAAGGTTATTAACTCTATTAATATATGTTTTATAAATTCATATACATAAACACACAGTTACCAGCAGAACATGACAGCCAGCAGGAACAGGAGTACATTTTCCAGGTCAGAGACCCTGCTAAGGTGATACTCTTTGAAGATACCACATTTAATAACTTTAATTTGTCCATCATGCTATGTTGCAATGCTTTCTGGTTCTGATTTGCTATTCCTTGGACTTTCAGATCTTATGCCTGTGAGAAAGGTTAGTTTGACTTATGTTTTTAGCATGCTCTGTTAAGACACTCTGTTAAAGAGATAATGCTTCATTTTGAATCCATGATTATGTTTATTCTCACCTTGCAGTTATAGTTACAGACTGTATTCCATACCAGGCTCTTTTTGGTTTTATTCACTGTATGAAAGCTCTCAGGGGGTTATCAAACTTGTGGATTTTGATCAGTTCTTGATATGTATCTGCCTCTGTTATGTAGATGAATAACTTGTGCCATACAGGGGCAGATCTCCACAGCTGGAGGGAAATCTGCTCAGCTGCTAACACACTGCTTAGCTGAGAAGAAAGATACTTTGCCTTTGGTTTCCTGTGCTGAGCTGTGCTGAATGCTAGGATTTGTCTCTAAGCTGACGTGTTATTCTTTAAGCAAATTTATCTCTAACCTCTTTGCAATATGTCACAAAAAGCTTAGGTCTATATTATTTACTATACCATATAGTCCTTTACAGAGTGTAAATGTTTATTCCCTGTAGAAGTAATAATTCCACATGGCCTAGGAAATCAAAAAGTCAGGACCACAACTCTTGCATTATGCACACCGTTTTTTTTATTACCTGAAACATATTTTGTTTAATAATAGCAATGCATTTAACAACAGAACAATAATAATAATAATATAGTTTTCTTATGTTTTTAATTTGTAGGTTTTATCCTTTTAACTTGTAGATTAAAACTGATTTGTTTAGTGAATAAAATTACAGTGCCTTAATTCTCCCCATGCCAAGAGAAAAGATTTAGACACCTATAGCATAGCAGAAGAAAATGGCCTTGAAAGAACAGGCCATGGAAATGCTGTGTTGAGTGTGCTAATGTATGTAACATCTGTTAAGCACTTTGGCTTTGAAGTTTTCTGTGTTAAGAGTTCAGACAAAACAAGGATCAAGAAATGCAATAGGTTATTTCAGTATAAATCAAGTTTACCCTTTTTTAAGTTGCAATCTAGGGTTTAATTCTTTCTTGCTTTCTGGCCATGAACACCGAATACCTGAGTTCAACTCCATCTTTTATCTACCAGATGACCCCTGAGAAAATCTATTTCATAAATGTATGCTGCTGCCTGAAAAAAAATCCTTACCACTTTTTGTTGATTCAGTTATAACCCTTCTTTTTGCAGCACTTAAGAAACTTCCTCCTGTTTACCTAGAAGTAAAATTCTTGATCGTGCAACAGAACTTTTAGTGCTTTTATTGAGTACCGCTATTATGATTTATGGTTGTATTTACAATCTCTGTCTTGAAAGCATAATTTCATGTTTTGAGTAAATTGTGGAGAATCTGTAATTCAAATAACCAATTTTCAGAAGGATATGACAATGCATAGTTATACAAGTGTCCAAAAAACATGATGGTATATCTGAGAAGGATCTCAGTGAGATAGAAAGATGCAGTTCTAGGCATCATGAAAGGTATTGATTCAAAAACACATCCTCAATTTGTGCTGACAGTTACAGAAACCAGAACCCTCTATCTGTCCCCAGTTCCAAGTCTAAACTCACAGATCCTAAATGACTAGGAAACCTAATGTTTCTCTGTAACAGGAAAAAAAAAAGTGAATCTTATGCTTGGTACAGAAACAGGGATATTCCAGAAAGCTAACGGGTTATGCTCCCATAGTCAAAAGGAGGCTTCTCTGAGGAGAGGTTCAGAATAACTGAGATTATAGGTTTCTGCTCTGAGTTGCTTGCAAAAGAAGCCTACCCTTCTCTTTTACCTTCACAGGAAGCTTATGGAGTCTTTGGAGTGAGCTTTAATATTTTTGTTTTAATGACATTGGTACAAAATGTAGTGGTGTGCTAATGACATTTGATAGGACATTGGATTTGGAAGATTAAAAAGCAGGACTGATTCCTATACAGGAAAAATTGAATTACTTAGACAAGAACAAATCTAATGCAACATAAAGCAGACATGCATTTAGAAACAAATTGTAAGAATTTCCTTTGTAAATGGTGGGATCATCAATTGCAGATGACAAAAGGATAAATATCCAAGTGTTTCAGTCAACAGCAGGGTGCCCGTGAGCTATACGGTAATCTGGCTATGAAATACACTGGTGCAAATGTAACCCTAGAATTCATCTGACATGTTGCCAGTGAAGGACATATTAATATTAGTATATAAGGCAATGGTGAGAGTTACTCTGACCAGCTATACTCAAAAGGTGAATTCACATAAGAAACTATATAAAATCTCTTAGAATGATCAAGGCTACAGTGAACCTGGCTTTAAAAAGGACAGCAAAACTGATTGAGAGGCAATAGGATCATTGTCTATAAATTCAAATTTTGGTGGAGAGCCATGTAGGAAAAAGTATTTGAGCTGAGAAACAGTATTGTAATAAGAATAAATGTGAATAGAAACACCACTAATGAGTTAAATGTTTGAAGGAAGTTTCTAAGCCTTTAAAGAGTGGGATTCCAGACAGCCTTCTGAGTGAGAAGCAGTTCAAACAAGTGTGACAGACTTCAAGATGATATTAGCTAAGTTCATAAAAACTATTGTAGGCAGTGATTCCTGGGAATGTAAGAGAATGGATGCAGCATGACAGGAAATCCTTTTCAGCAAACAAACTTGAAATATAGAAAGGTTTGGAAAGTGAATGAATGATATCACTTGTATAAGTACCACTAGGCCCACTACTACCAAAAATCTCAACAGCTCAAGTGCTAAGAAAGTGAGTTTCTAAGGTAAATATATTATCTTACAGTTTTGAAACAAACTGTTGATATGCTAGATTCCACAGAATTTCAAAAAGCTATTGAACAAATTTTAATTTTCAGTACCAGTCTTGAAACAAGTATCTCCCTCTACCCCATCATCTCTTAAGATTGAAAGTGTTTGATAGAGACCCATTGCATTTGGTCAGGCTGAGATGGAGTTGATACCCCCACAATAACCCTCCCGGGACTGAGTGGTGCCCTAGCAGCCAGCAGGGTGTTTGTAACACAGCTTGGGAGGGGGCGGAGCTGGGACAGCTGACCCGGATTGGCTGTTCCATGCCATGTGACATCAGCTCAGCCATAAAAGCCAAGGGCAGGGAGGAGGAGGGGGGTATTTGTTACTGTGTTTGTCTCTAGGAGCAGTTGTTACCCCTCCTGAACCTCTGCTTTTCTGGGAAGTGGCTGGACATCACTTACTGAGGGGAAATAGAGAATAGCATCTTTGCTTACCTTTTCTTTACGTGTGTGGCTTTGGCCTTTGCTTTAATTAAACTCCTTTTATCTTGATCCATGAGTTTTTTGTTTTATTCTCCCCTTTTATTTTGCTGAAATGAGTGATAGAGGGGCCTGGTGGGCACCTGGCATCCAGCCAAGGTTAACCCACCACACCCATCTTTAGTGATGCAGAAGATTATGTCTTTCTCTTTTTACTGCATGTTTTGAGATACGGGCAGTATACTAACTTTTCTTTGCAATAAAAAAAGAATGAAATACATTTTTTTCCATTCTCTTTTAGGATTGATTTATTCTTTGTAATGCAGTTTGAATCTAAACTGATGTTAGATGTTTTGTCCTACTATCTATTTTCTTACATGTTTCATTAATTTAAACATAGTGATATAATAACTCTTGGGTTGTTTTTGGTTATATGCAGAAGCAAGAAGAGGACATAAGCTTCATGTGGACACCATGTAAATAAAACTTTCCACTGGAGTTCATTACTTTCCCTTAGTTTGGAGTCTTTATACAGAAATTATACTTGTTTTGGCCCTAAGCAAGTGTTCTTGAAATTAAGTGTAGAGATCGTCCATTTCCCAGATCTCATGTTGTATTCATACAGCTAAACGGGTATAGAAGCAACAATGTTCAAGGAAGCCACCATCTTTCAGAGTTATCTACTGGCACTAGACTCAGAACAAACTTCTTGACACAGAACAAACTGAAATCTAATCATCTAGGCTGCATGAGATTCCTTCTGTTTAGTTCAAAGGTTTGTCACAGCAGCTTCTTTGACAATCCTCCTAGTTATTCAATCACAACAGGCTGCGAATCCTCTAATCTTCTTTACAGTACTCCCTAAGGAGAAGTCTGTCTCAAAGCTGAACACAGGGAACTCTCACTGAGGTGCCAGATTAAATGTGAATAACTTTTGATTTTAATTAGTAATTTTGTGGTATGAACTGTGCAAAAGAAAGTAGGATGAATGTTGAAAGTATCAATTAACTTTGAAAAATCACCTTTCTTTAATGTCACTGGTGATACAAAGTTGTTTAATTGCACTAGATATTTACTATGATGTAAGAAATAAGGGCCACATAATTTCTGACACTAATTGCTTTAGAACAAAAGCATAATATTCTAAGAAAGAACCATATGATAATAATGAGGCAGTCTTGCCTCACTTATTTCCTTATCTGTTGTGTCATTGGGGCTTTATCTGTAAATGATTAAGTCTGTCTGGGGCATCTGCCTATTACCAGGAATTTTAAAAGATATTTCTTGTCATATACACGTAACATTTGTAACATTCAAACACACTTGAATGCAAGCTTATAACTTATTTACATAAGCATATAATAATTTGCGTCTAAGGAAAAAAAGTCTTAATCAGAGTATGATCCAGTGCTGTACAGAGTTCATGAGCACAGCACAGATCTTTCTACAAACTTCCTATTCTTCAGTTTTTATTAATACACAAGGAATAAAAAACTAATATGAAAACAGTTTCCCATTGTGATTTTTTAAAAAGTTGCAGTAAAATATCTTGAATTTGAAAAACTTAATTTTCAATAGCTGCTTTAATTTCCCATTTGTTTTCATACAGATCCTAAAAAAAATCACACAAGTGTAGGATCCTAGAGAACTTGGAGACATCCTGTAATCTTAGTCCCTGCAACTCCAAGCAAATCTTTTACCTGACCTACATTTCAGGAAACTTTAATTCAACTAGCAAGGGTAAATATAAAAGAGAAAGAAGTGGTGGCATAGGTTCAACTTACACGGCAACTTAAGTTACTCCACTATCGGGAACCCTGGAAGACTTTCACAATGTACTGAAATTCATGCCATGTACTATTATTGCCTATGCTAATTATATAAAATTCCTGTGTTAGAACTCCTTTCACATAGCTTTCCTAGTATCATGAAGAAACTTGGTGAGAGAAAGAACCCTCTCTGAGATTACTTCCAACTACCGCTAAGACCATTCTTTCCCTTTCTGCAGGCTTCTGCCACATTTTTTTCCAAATTCAGCAACAAAGTAGGCATGTTCCCTGAGGACAACAGCTCATCACACAGCTCCCGAGTATCATTTATCCAAGGCACCAAATGAGACTGGGCTGCTAGACTCCTTTGATTTCTCATCTGATCCTCATATCTCTGCGCACCTCACTGTTTCCTCTGTTCCTCTCTTGTGCTGTGCAACATGAGATGTTTTCATCTTAAATAACTAATATTTGGAAAATGAGTAAATAACTGGAGACACGGTGTTTTAATAAAAAGTGTTGGACAAGATTGATTTTAGGCATGAATACTTATGCTTGTCATAAAGTAATAATCCGTTTTCCTTTACTAAATCATAATAAGCATTATATCTTATCTTTATCAAGAATGACCCTGATGTATTTGCAAATGTTTGGTATAAATGTAATTTAAATATAAATGCAATTTAAATATAATGTTTGATATCACATACACTAGTGTATTTGTCACAATGCTCATTGCTTTGCTTTTTTCACTCCATTTGTCTCAATAGATAATAGTAGAGATATTTTTAATAAATTATCATTTCTTCTTTCACAAAAAAAAGATATCTTCTTACTTTGAAAAATGTTCAGTCAATGGAGGATTTACAAAAAATGCTCTTAATTAAAGAAATAAATCAGTGGCGAAGTATGACAAACTATACCCTTGTTCTCTTACATATTCTAAAAAAGTATTTCTCCAATTTATACAGTCAGAAATAAATATATATCAATATTATGGATATATAATTTAAAATAGTGCAAAGAAAGGGAAAAAAAGAGCAGCATTTCAGTCTGTGTAATGACATTCCTGTCCCTTTACTTGCTTCATTTAGTTTTCAAGGAAAACCTTCTGAATTTGCTGCCTTTTTAACTTCAGGCTACCTGCTGGATTGTCTTGTAGAGTGAATAGCATTAAGTATCATGGGTAACTGCATCCTGCAGAATGGACAGAATGTAAAGGCTGTAGGAAAATACACCTCAGCAATGATTACAGCAAGCTTAATCCATTTTGGTACAGGCAGCACACCGTCACCGTTCTATGTAATGTGAAGGTTCTCAATTTAGCCATTGCAGAAATTAAAAACCAATCACTAGAAGTGTCAAGCTCTGAAAGAAAAACCGAAGCAGAAGGAATTTATGTGCTAAGTATTTTTAATACATTAATGTCTTTTTAGTCAGGCCTCAGAGTGTACTGGATGTATTCCATCTGTTTACAATTTCAAGTACTGCAGTGATTAGCTGGAAACAACTAAGGTAAGGTGTTAGTCTCTTTATAAAATACAGTTCTGTGTTTAAACTGGGATTTTTCAGAAGTGCCCAGCATTGGCCTTATTTTACTTTCAAGTCAATTGGAGTTTAGTGCCATGAGTGCCATCTTTTTGGGTCCCTGGTGTTCTTACAATAATCGAGAATTTCTGAAGACTCTGCAGAGGGTTGATACTGGGTCTGTTTCACCAGAGGGCTGAGATTCTGTTCTTGTGATAGGACACAGTTTCTCCAAGATGCATCTGCTTGGTGAATTGTGTGTTGCAACTAGCGGATGGCAAGCATTAATAAGCATGGTAATTTTCTTGGTCGAGGTAATTGAGCTAAATGAAGTGCATTACTCACTAAGAACATGCTACCAGCAGGAGTTCTCTTTATTAACCTGGCTATGCACTACATAGCAAATTACTTCTTAATCTTTGTTTGTTTTGTTATCTTTTTTTGCTATTAGCCAAATTAGAGAGGGGAAAAAAAAAATCTCCTTTATGGGCCCGAGCAGGACTGGTATAGCCTACTAAGTAATGGGATGTGCCCATGAAAAAGGCAAACTACGAGCAGAAAACTCAGTCTTCCTGAACCACCTGCACTCATATAGCAGTTTGTGACATGGAAGCTCCCTTTTTTTGGAAAATATTGAAAGCTGGGGTTTTGAATTTGCAAAAGCAGAATCAGAAGAGTATGTTTACTAGGTGGGAATGTTAAACATAATTTATATCATTTTTATATTTTATTAAAATCTATTTAGTGCATCTTACATGAATGTGTTTTGTTTATAATATCTAGATCCTGAGGGTGGCATATCAGACATAATTTTTTATTCCTCTCTAAACATAGCCCAGAATATGTAAGATCTTGAGATGAAATCTGAAAACATCTGAAGTCCTGGTTACACAATTTTTTCTTTAATACACAGCCTGTGAATATGGATTATCACATTGCTCAGCATTTTGCAGAGTAGGGCTCATGATCCTTGACTGAGTTTTCAGAGTACTGCCTTAATATAAATAGTACATTGTAATCACCTTGGTAATCTGGGAAGATGAAACGCTCTTAAAACTTTAGCCAGGCTTAAAGGCTTTTAAAAACACAAAGGAGAGGTCATAGAAGCTCTTTGTATCCCCCCTTTTTCTCTGATATATGCTGTCAGATGCTTTGTTTACCTTTCTTCCATCCTCTGCTTTTTCTAGGACTTGCTGCAACTTCTTTGTTTCACCCCCTGATGCCAGGCATCCACTACTACTTGTCCCTTAGGTGTCTGTTTCCCCTCTACTCTGACATGCCTGCACACTTTATACAGTCCTCCCCTGGATCAGCTATCCTGTGCCACAGGCTCTGTGTCATACAAAGGTCTCACATTTGTCTCTCTTATGTCACCTCTGTGATCATCTAAATAATGTCTTTATTCTCAGGATCTCAGTTTCATTAAATGGCAGCTTCCCAATGCCCTTCCAGTGTTTCTGTGGTGCTTCTGTGTTGGTATAAGGCCATATGATAAGCGATTAGTTTCCAGATGGATCTAGGCTGATCCAACAAATGCACAGCTGCCCAAGCGCAGGACAGAAGGTGGGAAGATGTGACCAGGGATAAGGCTAACCTCTTCTGGTCATCAGCATGAGCTCAGACTGGCAGAAGCTGCTCATCAGTTGTATCCACAATGATTATGACTTTAAAAGAAAGAAGTCCTCCTTCAGGTTAAGAAAATAAGTGCATCTTCTAAACTACTGAAGGGAGAAAGGAAGTATCCCCCCTCCTGGAGGTGCAGCTGCCGGGCTCAGGGCCAGGTCTGGAGCAGTGACCCAGAGGGCTGTCCCTGCCTTCGGTGACGGTGGGGAGAGGTGCTGGCAGGACCGAGGGGAGGTCTCAGCCAGGACTGACCCCGTGTCCTGGGGAAGCTGCTTTCAGTGGCGGCTGTAGTGCTTGGCCACTGCCGTAGGTGCCACTGGGGGGCAGGTGCAACCATGCCTGGGCCTGGCCATGGGCCCCATTGGTCCTGACCCACACCCGCAGACTGATGTCCCGCCTGGCCCTGGCCCAGCCCTGCCCAGCCATCCGAGGGCTGTGTCTGACCATCACCAGGCCTGACTCCAGCACTGGCTGGCTGACTGCTTTCTCAGCCAGGCTCCTGGACCTGCCTTGTTGCCACAGACTTGATCGGTGATCTGGGCTGTGGGCTGGCCTTGGCTGCTACCCCTGGGCCTGCCCTGCTCGCCTTGTTTGGGGCTGGGCCTGGGCCCTGATGGGGGAGGCCCCTGCCCTGCCCACCATGTTGCTGGCTCCCCATCCCTGAGGCAGGGGCTGGTCCTTGCGGCTCCCTGGCCATGCTCCTTATTTGCTTAAGTGCTATGGAGCGTCTCATGTGAAATGCTTGCACTGCATTTCAGAAAAGTGCAGAGTTGTGTATGCACATATGTGTTTTATAAACCCTCCTCCACAGAAAGCAATCTTGGTAAATTATAAAGACTGCAATGATGTTTTATGCTTGCTTCTTGTTAATAAGACTCCACTGTCTTCTATTAGAGTGCAGATTAGGTCCTGACTGTTGTTCTGTTCTTTCATTTCTTGCTGTGAAGAGACAGCATAGTCTTAGCCCTCCTCACAGATATTATTATGGCTCGGCAAATAGGTATTCATGGAAATTACCGATTGTTCTGTTACATTACCGTTAAAGATGGAGGGAAGAAACAATATATTGGCAGAGAGGGCTGACTTGTGTGCAATCCTATCTAAACTGGTAGGAAACAGACATCAAAAGTTTCAGTCACTCCACCATAATTCAGCACCATGGCACATCAGCCATTCTTGTGTGTCTCTTCCAGATGTAGCATTCAGGTGGCTGAGACCAGTGCATTGTCTCTCTACAGTTTATTAATGTCCATTGCCATGTACTGCAGTATTCTAAAAATGATGAAATGCTGAGAGGGAAAGCCAGAAACATCTTTTTTTTTCTTGGGGACAAACAGTTTCTATTTCCAGGAGTAAATGCAGTCTCTGTCAAAGCTGTTGCTCACTTAGCAAGACAAAAAAAATTATTTTTTATTTCAGAGGAAGTTCAAAAATCTATTTTCCTATTGATAGATAATACAGGCTTTGCTGTACCGTGAGTAAAAAGCTACTCTAATGCCATATAATAGGTCTGTTTAGTTTAGTTTCATACCAACACAATGACACCAGTGCCATGCCTTCCAAGCTCGACTGTAGAGTTTAGGTGGTAACTGTTTTGACAGTAGAATTTACCAAGGATTTGCTGTATTTTTAGAAACTGTTGCTCCAATTAGACTGACTAGATATATCTGGATACTCACATGACAGTGAGTCAGAACAGCTCTGAGAAGAGAACTTTTTAACATAAACATTTTTAATTTCCTTTTAACAGATAGAGTTTGCCTTCTACTAACAAGCAACATACCCCTTTGTTTCATAAGCATATTGTAATTGTGTTAACCATGGTTACAGGATTTACCAGGGGAACTGTAAGCATCTAATAACATATCCTACAATGACAAAAAAGGAGATGCTTTGTCTAGGTTTTCATTGTTGATCTACTGATTCACATTCAAATTACCAAGTTATTTATAACTTTTCCAGTCATTCTAGTTAGAGTTATTTTTAATTGCATGTATTACTGCACATGCATGTAATAATGCATATTCATTAGTGTTTTGCTTGATTATTCCTTATCTCTGCGCTACAAAGTTTGTCTTAGTGAAGGAGAGGAAACAGCTAATCTTCTCTATAAATTAAATAACTCTATGTCAGTGAAAGACTTTTACTTTGTGTCATCAGGATAATCAAAATAATAGAAGGCAAAAGCAAGCAGGATGTTTTGGACTGCCTGTATCCATAAGTTTCCAATCAAAGGGATCTCAGCAGCCTGGGGGGACAGACTGGCAGGAACTTCATGAAGGTGAGCAAAGGCAAATGCAAGTTTCCATACCTGGAATGGAATAACCCCATGGAAGAGTAAAAGCTTGCAGCTGACTGACTAGAAAACAGCTTTGCATAAAAGGATGTGGGGATCCTTGCGAACAGGTGGAATATGAATCCAGAGGGTGTTCTTGCAGCAATGAAGGCTGACTACATGCTATACCTTGGAAAGAACATAGTCAGCTGATTGAAGGGGAGTGGTTATTTCCTTCCGTGTGACATTTATGCGTTGCATCTGATTCCATCTGTAGTCTCTCCTGTACATGAAAGGCACTGACTACATGGTGCAACACTAGCAGAAGGCCGTTAAGATGACAGGGGAATAGAGCACAGGATGTATGAGGAGGTGCTGAAACAGCTGTCTCTGTTCAGACTGGAAATGAAAAGAGTTGAGAAGATGCAGGTAATTGCAGTGTTCCACTACCCAATGGGCGGTTATAGAGCATATGGTTCCAGACCGTTCTTGAAGGTGCACAGCAAAAGGATGAGAGACAACAGGAACTAGCTAGTGACACGGAAATTTTAAGTATATGTAAAATAATAATTTTCATAATAAGGGTAGTCAAATGGTGGACCAGATTGCCCAGAGAAACTGTGGAAACTCCATCCTTGGAGATATACATTCACAGCTATACCAAACAAGGTTCTGAGTAACCTGATCTAAGTTGAGAGTTGGGTCTAACTTCCAAAATTGTTCTGCTCTTAGCAAGAGTTTGAACCTCATTCCTTCCGAAGCAGCCTTCTACCCTGAGATGTTCTATGAACCTATGTTTCTGTAATGAATGTAGATTATTCAAAATTTATTTTTTATCCAGTCTTCATATTTATTTCTATTTTAGCAAAACAAAGAGTCACCTAAGCTTTTCTCAAAGGTTGAATGACTCTAGATTTTCCCCTGAAGGACCATTACTGTTTAATATTTTTGTCTCTTCTCAGGAAGAGACAGTCCTAATCCTCTGGTTGCAGAGACTAATACTGATTTAATGGTATAACTCTGAAAAAAAAAAAAAGTACAGGGTAAAAAGTTTTTAAGTCAGAACGATGTGACAAACATTCCAGCTATTCAGGGCAGCATCTTGGGACTTACTCCTTTGCTAAGGTAGAGAAATAATAGCTGAGCAGCAACATTGTTAGAGTTAGTACACGTGTAGTTGAGCAAATCCTTTTCCTCATTCCTGCCACTTAGTATGATGTACAAAACAAACTAGCAAAAGCACATACTAAATGAATACCTCATATCTATGGTTGTCTTAGAATTGAAACAAAGCTTTTTAGAACCTTGCAGTACAGAAGGAACTCTTAAATAACTGAAATACAGCATTCAGAAATATTAAGTCAGGATGTCAGGAAAAAAGCCTCAAATTTTTTTAAATTAATTTACTCACTGAGCATCTTCTTTCCCATCATTGAGCTGCTGCTGTTCCTGTTGAGTTGTCTTAGCTGGTTCAGTTGATTTTTCAGTTTTTGAAGGCTCAGGTGCTTTTGCTGTTACTGTATCTAGAAAACAGGTTTTAATTTTTCAGTACCTATTTTAAAATAAATATGATAATACTTTTGGAGGACTCACAGCTTGGCTGCCATTATTTCTTCAGTGGACAAGCATTACATGACACTGATCCTAGACCTGGCCTTTGAGTAATTTCCTGCATAAATCTGTTTCAGTGCCAGCTGTACAGAACATGCTTATGACGAGCGTACCTCTTAGACTGGTGGTTTTTAATCTAGATCCATCTGTAGCCAGCTTAACAATTGTCAATACAGAGCTCTTCGATATTGATAAGCAAGAACACATGCAGTATGATAACATTTTAGTGTGTGCTTATTTAAAATATATATAGGGAGAGAGGATAGCTCTATCCAGAAATGTATTGTTAAATGCAGTAGGAGGAAAGAAGCTTATTTGCTTATGCATAGCAAATGCTAATGACATTATTTATACTCGTGTTTGAATTGCATTAAACCTCTTGTTGCTGCAGCTACCATGACAATCCTGTTTGTTGCTGAGTAAATTATGATTGAAATGTATCATTAAGACTGTGAGTATGCAGAACTCTGGATGGCCTATTTCTTAATTTTTTTTACAAGTAACTTTTTAAAAGCAATTTAAGTGGGAAGTTTGTCGAGTTAGAAACAAGTTCTATTCAAATTATATCATCTCTTGCCATTTAAGTGGTCTTATGTGATTAACTTTTCCAATTAGTTCTATATCTTTATTTTAAATTTTCATGCTGGAAAAAAATTTGAAAGCTTTCATCAGTCTGACACTTTGCATAGAGGGGGAACAAACTCAGCCTTCATAAATACTTTAAGTAATATGATTATGGAGGAAAAGTCTTGGCAGCAAAACATAGCAAATAAATCAGGAGCCTGTTGCCTATGCTGTATTTTAAACCCAAGACAGCTCAAAGAAAATCAAACCTTGAGTATTTTGGATAGATAGTGTAAGATGAGTTTTTTGACAGTTAATCTCCATATTTAGAGAGTTATTCAGTTCTGAGGGGTAAAAGCAGTTACAACAGTGAATTGTTAAGCTGCTCAGCTGGAAGGTGGGTGCTTGAAATGACACTGAAACAAAGCTTAGTGAAGGACAATGGGTCAGTTTGTTTACAGCACTTGATAACTCAAAGTACCCTCCTACTGCCATTTATTGGGTTTGGGATAATGTTTTCTTCCAAGCATCTATTAAGAATAGACACAATGTTTCTTGAACTGAGTTTCAGACTTTTACCAGATGGATAATTGATGACAGGAGCAGTGGGACATTGCTAGTGTTTTTTCTTAATATTTGTGTTAAGAAGTGAGAATGCCCTCTGTGAGCCCTGCTGCTCTTACAGGAATTTGTTTCTTAAACAGGATCACAGACAAGACCTAGGCAGAGGTATCTGTGGATGCCAGAAATCCTCAAGCTACAGTCAGACAAGGAACTGAAGAGAAGGCAAAGAAACCCATGTTCCCCAATGTGCTGGTCAACTGGGTTTTGACTTAGCAAGTTTAGGGGTTAATTTTCAAATAGTCCCTTGAAGAAATTGAGTATGAAGAGAGTCTGCAGGATTTGTATTACTTGTCACCTGTAAGCAGGGAAGATTTTTGTAAAGAATTCTGTTTAAAGCTGACATTCAACTGGATTTATGGCTTAAATTGATAACAGTATCTTGCCCACTTAATGGAAATGCAGATTATTGCTTCCTTTCTGCAGAAGTTACTATCACAGTACTATCTTGAGGAAAAATCGGTTGAAAATATAACACTAGGGAATGTTTCATCTTACCTGAAGGATCTGCTGGGGAATTTTCAAGGTAGAGAATAACACACATGCAGGGAAGTGAGGACTTAGAAGAGGTCTGTTGCTGTTCCTGTCCCCAAGAAGGTTCAAGAAAGAGTTTCTTATCATTTGATTACAAGGGTTCAAAATGCTTTTCTGGGAGTTCCAATGAAAAAAGCTATTTTTTTAGGAAGGAGGAATTTTAAAATGGGTCCAGTCTTCTGGCATACCGAATACATTCTTGTAGTGAAATAAATTTTTTTTTATCCTAGGAATAGACATCTTCTGTAAGAAAATCTCAGAGGAGCTGCAGTTACAGAAAATAAAGGAGGTTTCGACCCATTTACAACTGACTAATTTGTGTGTCTTCCTATTGAACCTGAACCTGTTAAAATTCTGTTTAGACCTTTCCTCAGAGGATCTCTACAAATGATGCTACTGACTCTGCTTTCCTTGGCACATAATCCTCCTGTGTTTTTGTGGTCAACATAACATGATGTAGAAAAGAAGATGCAAAAACCAAAAATTTCAGCACTTGCTGTGGTTTCTTCTCACTTCTGAATTCATGGTTTGTCGTTTCCCAGTTCTTGCTGCCCTGACTCCTCCAGCCAAAAGGCCATGTAGTCAAGAGTGACAGCAAGGCTAATCTCGACATAATTATCTCACTTTAGGAATTTTCTTTGTTATAATAATTTCCCCTAGTTACATCTATACTAGCAGGAAATACAACCTGATAGGAACAATTGGAACAATCAGAACAATGAAATGGTGCTGAAGGCCTGGCATCCACGCTATATCTGTTTGAGGCAGCTGTATTTCAAACCAGTTATACTTTGATCCTCTGAAATGAATTACCATCAGCAGCTCGAGTAAAGTAAATTGACTCGTGGAGTGCTTCTTCTGGTTTAGTTTTATTCTAAAGGAATCCAGTCATGCATTCCTAGAGGTTTTTGGTGAAAAGCAGAGCAAAGTGGGGGACAATCAGGAGATGTATTTTAGAAGAGCTATCTTCATCTGAAATTAAATGTCAGTGTAGATACACTGTATAGAGTAACGGGCTCCTGAATAAGCTAATCTATCTCTAGAATGACAATGTGTGTATGGGAAGGCAAGACCACAAAGGAAAAAAACATGGTGCTTGCATATAAGCATCCCATTGCAGAAGGGTAATGGCTTCTCAGCCTGCTAGATATTCTCAAGGTATCCAGTCCATGGGCTGAAACCATATGAACCATTAAATGCTGACTGCATTCAAACTGATGGAAAACTCTGTAATCCTATGAATATTCCAGAATTACACAAGTTTTTAGAGTTCATAAGTCTCCAGGACCAGCACATGGCTTATTTGCATTAGGATGAGGATATCATGGTTAAGCACCACTTGTGTGTCAAGTTTTATCTGTTTCTTTCTGTGTGAAACTGTGAGGGCAGTCTGTGTAGTCACATTTAAAACACCCTAGTCACTCTTCACTGCTTAAATCTAGCTCATGTCCCTCTGACTTGTGAGACCGGCCTTTAAGAACAATGTGGTAGACATTTTAGGGAACTTTTAGAGTAAAACAATTGGTTTCTAGAATAAATAATGATCCATCAGGTAGATGGCAAGGCTTACAGGACAGCAATGAAATCTTCTATTGACTTTACATAAGTTTTGTCATAGTAAAGAAATCATGAGTGAGAAAAAGGAGTCAGAATTATGTCAAGACACCAACATGTAAAGTTGTTTTCAAAACAGATAGATCCATGCTTACTTGAAAAAAATAAGGGATTTGAGTTTTTCTAAATGAATTCCATTTCCGTTATATTGGAGTATTGTAAGGTAAAGCTGCCAACATATTAGCAGTGGTTGCTTGATCAGCTTCTCAATAATTAGCAGGAACACAGAAGAGAATTAGTCATGGGGAGAGAAAAAGCCAAAGATAAATCCTTTATCTTTGTTCTATTGAATATGTACATTTAGTGGCAGCCTGAAAAGCTTGTGTAGCTTGGTGTTTGTGCTCGTATGATAGAACTATTTTAGTTAATACACGAAGAACAATATTGTCAGTTTTAACAGTGCATGGAAATACTTGAGGTTAGACAGCANGAGACCTTGATCCAAGCTCCACTGAATTTAGTGAAGTCACAACAGCAGATATTTTGGCCAACAGCTAGCAACCATCCTAACAGCCCAGAAAAATAAGGTATTTATTCCGGTCCCAGCTATACTAGCTTAAATCCAGATTTTTTTCCACTTGATTAATTCCATAAGGTGAAAGAGAAAAAAAAGTGTTCTTTGTGTTTTCTACAGTCAATTTAAACCAGGCAGGGGAGAACAGTTCAGAAATCAGTGGGGCTCAAGTAAAACAATCAGTAAGTAGGTCCATCTTAACTCAACCCTCATCATCAGTGGCTAACAAAAGTATTACAAAAGTTTATTTTCCAGGTAAAGAAAGAAAATCTGTATGAAGAAGCTGGGTTTGTTTTCTTAGCATTTAGCCCTGTCACTCATGTGAAAAATGAAGATCTGAAAGGAATTAAAAGACCTCACATCAGCAGGAGTGGAAGCAAGCTGATTAAACATATTCAAGTTCTTGCTAATCTTCAAAAAATACATTGTATGGGAATAATAGCTGCCTTGTTGACTGAGTGCCAGTGAACTTTATAAAGGATCAGAAGACAAGGAGTAAGGTTATTATTTAAAAGTCTCTTTGCATTTACAGATTTGGTTCTTAGAGCTGCAGCATATTGTATCAAAATGCTGTACTTGATTTGTATTTTTTTAAATACAAACCACTTATTTAACCCTGGATTTTGAGTTGTGAGGGGACTGGTTTTGTAAAGCAGCTTAAGAGTCAGATTCATAATAGGCCAAAGGCATTTCATATTTAATCTCTGGGGTTTATAACTTGGTTGTAATCCATGTAGATTTAGTTGGTGCCTAATTACCAGAAATCAGCTGGGGTGTCACAGCAACAGCATTTTGTTGCCCTCAATAAATACATCTGCTTTATTTCTATATACAGGAAGAGGGAATGACCATCTTTTATATAGCAGCTAGTGATAAAAGCTTTCCTATAAGAAGAGGAAATCTTGGCTCTGGGCCTTGTTTATTTGTGATACGGTCAAACACCCATTGTGAGAATTATTTTTTCCTTTTTTTTT